>BQNB010064966.1:0-35112 GCA_026074375.1 Tanacetum coccineum
CTTGTCTTTCGGTGGTTTTGGACATTATCCAATAAGATTGTAACACCCCCAAAATACGATACGCAGCGGAATACAACATTTGGGGTGGTACTTCATAATACATGCACACGAGTCCCAGTAAACGTTCAAAGATACGTTTATAAACCACAATTTCATTTATTAGAAAGTTCAGAGCTACATAGTGTAACATTCCGTATTTTCAGGTCATTTTTTTTGACGCTATTTATTTCGTCATAATTTCACCATTTATTTTATTTTAGTTTCGTACTCGTTTACTTTTAATTCTTATCATATAATTAAATCGCGTAAACTAAAAATCAACAATTAACGTAACAACAAGAAAAGAACCAAACGAATAAAGTTTTCGTCAAACAAGGCAAGGATATTATTTTTAACGAAAGGTAATAATTAACTTTGTTCATTTTTAATTCTTATTTGCGTCCACTGTAAAGTTGATTTAGTATCGCGATAAAATACGTTTACATAATAGCGCGGGAACCGCCAAAACGTTTCTAACGCTTCAACAAATACCCACATTTATACCCAATTATTCCGCAAAATTTACAAAATAAACATCACATATATACTAACGAAACCGGACATAGATGGAAGTAAAACAAAGAAAATATCACCAAAAATTCACCACATAGTCTTATGTACATCTCTACTCATTTAATGAAGCCATACCTCCCATGCTCCCCATACCAATTGACCAAAGACTCCACAATTCCACTCATCTTGTTTCCTTTGACTAGAGACCACCTTCACATTGTCAATTGTGTCTGAGCTCTCAACCTCCAGAGTGATTTGTTAGCAGACGTGTTTGTATGGCCCAAAGGCCTGACTTGTATTTGTATCTTGTGCTCATGATTAGGCCCAATGTGTAGTATATATATACATTGTATTGTACTCATTATTCTCACCCAATAAACACAGTTTACATGGTATCAGGCCATTATCCAAGCCGATCCAAACCCTAAAATACAAAACAAACCTTAATCCCTCCACATTAATCCCTCCACAGCGACTTAACAGTCGCCTTTACACCTTCATCACATCGATTTAACAGTCGATTATCAATCCATAATGACAAACAACGAACACCCATCTCCACCCCCTACCCTCACCTTGGTTGAAAAACTTTATGCGGTTCATAACATCAACAGTCTCATTCCTGAGAAGCTGGATCTCGCTGAATCAAACTACTCCACATGGAGTTATTTTTTCAAAGGCCATTGTAGCAACTTCGGTGTCCTAAAGCACATCGAAAAACCTGTCACCGAGGCCTCGACGTCGACTCCACCAACGCACGAATGAATCACGGCTGATTCCATCGTCAAATCTTGGATCTTTCTCACCCTCTCTTCGACCCTTCGAAAGAGATTGATTAAAGCAAATCCTAAAACGCCAAAAGCCGCTTGGGATGCCATTGAAACCATTTTTCAAGACAACAAACACACCCGCACCATCTCCTTAAAAGGAGAATTACGGGTCATTCAAATGGGAGACCAAACTGCTGATGAATACTTTTCAAAGATCGAGGCTATCCTCATCCTTCTTACTGATTTAGGTTCGGATACGTGTGATGACGATGTAGTCACATATGCCATCAACGGCTTAAGTAACAAATATGGGAGTCTCGCTCAAATCATAGCACACAAGGATCCTTTCCCTGACTTGGCTACTGTTCGATCGATGGTGGCAACGGAGGAGTCGAGTGTCACACCCCCAAAATCGGTCGGCAACGGAATATTAACATTGGGGTGCGACTTCAAGGCACAAGGGACAAGTCACAGAAAACGACCTCAAAAGAGACGTTTTATAAAATGTCACATTTGATATATTAAAATCAGAGTTTACAAAGGATCCCATTTATAATGCAACAGAAAAACATTTGTCAAATGGTACTCAAGTTATTAAGCCTTCAAAAATATATATATATCCGCGCAACTCGAATGCTCCTAATGCTCCACTAGCAAAATAGTAACCTGAAAATACATGCTAAAACGTCAACAACAATGTTGGTGAATTCATAGGTTTAAGTAAAAGCAGTGTTGAAATAATTTAAGAAATGTTTTCGTAAGAAAAGAAGCGTTATGGCATTTCAAAGTGTTATTTCCGAAATCCAAGAAGTGATTCAGTAAATCAAGTAATGTTTAATTGTGGACCACAAGATCGAAGTAATAGTGGACTAAGTACATATTCCGAAGTCCAAAACAAGTAATGTAGACAGGAGAAACACATTCATCAAGTCTAAGAATATATTATTGCACTAAGCTCATGACACCGAAACCTTAACGTACTTCAATCAAGAGATTGGAATGCCCCATAAAAGTAGGATGTTCTACCAAACATCCTAGAAAGTAATACCTCAAATGTTCAATGCACCATAAGTCAGCTTGTGATCCCAAAGAAAGGTGGGGATTGTCAATCCCGATAGATCTATCCACAACACTCGCGCTCACGACACTAGCAACTGACGGTTCATGATAAACAGGGGACTTAAGTGGCAGAGAAGGTACTTAGGCAATAATATCAGGCATTAATTTGGATAGCATACGCTTTGTAAACACTTGTGTCCGTATTAAAACAATCACGTCTAAAATTCACGGTTTCAAACATAGGTATTCACGATCTCAAATCATGTAGTAAACAAATCAAGCTTTAGTAAAAATAATCATGTAACGTTTACGTATAGAAATCAATAAGTTTATGTAGTAAAACGAGCACGTATTCTCGCCCCGAAAACAGTTTAAGAAAACCATTAAAAGAGAAAAGGTGGGGCTATGAACTCACAAAGTATTGAAAGGTAATTGTACTGTAGTAAAATATACAAGTTTGTAAACGAGCATGTATTCCCCTCGCGGGTTTATAAAACATTGAAAAGATTGAAATGCGAGACTATGAACTCACCTTAGAAGTGAAGTGAAGAATAAGTCGAGTGAATGAATGAAAACGCGTCACGGAAATATCCGAAAGCAACCTAAGTAGATATCGGTCGTATAAGTACTAAGTACTAATAACATATATAATTATATATAGCTACATCACCATCTAATTGTGTTTGTGAAATCATGCTTAAATTGCATTTGATAATTAAATACCATGTATTTGATCTCGTATAATCGTTTAACAGTTTAATCGCCTTTGTAAAATAATATTTATAAAGTTTAAACTAAGTATAAATATTATTTAAGTGATTCCAAAATGTTTCGCAAAAATTTATAAAAAAAACGAACCAACACTATTCATCTCAGGAAATAGTGCACAAGTTATAAAGTAGTGTGTAACTTTCTCGTTTTAAGCCCGTTTCTTACGTTTCTTAGACCCGACCAATGGTCGTAAAATACTCGTTGATCTCTAAAAATCTTATCGATATTATTTTACTATCGCTTAAACTCTTTTGACACATATATTCGTCAAGTTATTCCTATGTTTGACTTTTACATTTGACTTCCCTAAAATATATATTTTTTCCTAAGTCTGACCCGACTAAAACGACCCACTAAATCACATTCTCATGTCTCGGAGTAAAAAGAGATTTTATGTAAATCGATATTCCGGACGACTTTTTAGTTATAGCCGAGACCCAGAACTCGACGGAAAATGACCAAAATGCCCTTTTTCAATTCTGCTGGAACTTTGACTATTTTAAATAAAAGACAGACTTTGACCTTGGGTTTCGACCCGTTATTACTCAATTTTAAGATTGGCGAGCCTCGCGGAACAGTAAAACATCATTCTGAGCAACTTTCGTGTTTCGCCGGAAGGCTGAAACGGACTCGAAAGTGCTCAAATCGAGCTTTTAAATTCCTGACAGCAAGCGCCATGTATACAAGTGCTGAAATTAAATGTTTAAAATATATATCTCGTTTTCGCCGTAACTTTTTCGTTATTAAGAGTTAGAAGCTCTACCATATATCGAAACGATCGTCTCGGATAGCTCTATCATATTTCAAAGCCTGAATTCAGATTTTATGAAAACTCGATCCTCGTTTGGCGTGCCAAACTTTCTGCTCATTTATATTGCTTTCAAAACACGCTCAAAACTCATTTTTACATGTTTAAAAGTCCTAATGGTGATTTAAGCTACAATAGAACTAACATATGCATAAAATGAATATTGAAAGAACATAAAGGGTTCTAGATGACCTTATGGTGTATGATGATGATGATCAATGTAATCTAAACCCTTGTTTAGATAAAAATCCAAAGCTTGCACCAAAGAGAACCCTAGTTTTCTTAAATAAACCTTAGCTTCCCTTTTCTTGATAATCACTTGAATATGGTTAGCCAATGCTTGGAAACACCTTAGAATATCTTAGGATGGATGTGTATAGATGTGTATAGGTTGTATAAAATTTTGTATGGATTTGGTATGGTTGTTGTTTGTAGCCGTGAGCTCAAAGAGGCAAGAAGGAAGAGATTTGATCTTTTTCACTAAGTGTAAATGTTATATATGTTTTATCTTACTAGGAATACATGTATATAAGATGTCTTGGTCAAAAAAGTATGCATAGGCTTAGTCAAAAACATACCCATGGTCTTAAGGAAGACTTGAAGACTTGTCTCTAGTCAAAGGAACAAGATGAGTGATTTAGGGAAAAAGTTGGTCAAAGGGTATGGGGAGCATGGGAGGTATGGCTTCATTAAATGAGTAGAGATGTACATAAGACTATGTGGTGAATTTTTGGTGATATTTCTTTGTTTACTTCCATCTATGTCCGGTTTTGTAGGTATATATGTGATGTTATTTTGTAAATTTTGGGTATTGGGTATAAATGTGGGTATTTGTTGAAGCGTAGAAAAGTTTTGGCGGTTCCGGGTATGCCTAAACGTATTTTATCGTGAAACTAAACACTTTACGTGACCAATAAAAATAAAATGAACAATGTTAATTATTACTTTCGTAAAAATAATATATTGCTTGTTTGACGAAAACTTTAATTCGTTTGGTGTCTGTTACGTTAATTGTTGATTTTTAGTTTACGCGATTTAATTATATGATAAGAATTAAAAGTAAACGAGTACGAAACTAAAATAAAATAAATGGTGAAATTATGACGAAATAAATAGCGTCATAAAATAACCTGAAAATACGGAATGTTACATTTTTGAATAAAAAGGTGACCCCTTCTAAAGAGTAAATGAAATATTACTATAAGTAGAAGAGTGAGTTATTAGTGGACAAAGGAAGGATGGATGATGAATGTCAGCAAATTGTGTACGAAGAAGAAGATGTATTTGGGGAGGAAAATGGTATTGCTCAGATCATGGAAGAGAATGTTGTCAAAGGAATGGATAAAGGGGTATTAGAGGGGTGTTGATTCAATAGTGTTTATGGATTTAAAAATTGGTACATGGAATATTAGAGGGCTGAGTACCTCTGATAAGCAGAAGGAGGTTATGAATTTTACTAGTGAAGAGAAATTACATGTGTGTGTTGTCCTTCAAACTCACTTATAAAGTAAAAGGATAAAGAGTATATGTGATAGAATATATGGTAGATGGAATTGGGTTACAAATATGCAGTTTTGTAAGAAGGGCTGCAGAATTATGGTAGGATGGAATGAGGATGAAATAAGATTTATTGTGGTGCATATGGCAAGTTAGTCAATGTTAGTAAAATTGGAAACTGTTAATGGCAATGTTAAAACATATGGAAGTTTCATATATGTTGCTAATGAAGGAGTAGAAAGAAAAGAATTATGGAAGGATTTGGGGATATATAAGAGGATTGTTAGAAATGAGCCTTGGTTTTTGAAAGGGGATATGAAAGTGACTTTGGCCCCTAATGAGCATTCAGTTGGGGGGGGGGGGGAGGTTCTCATATGACAAGTGATATGAAAGATTTCAAAAGATGTGTGAATGAATATTACTTTAATGATCAAAAACTATAATTACTTAAAATCATGCAAATAAATTATGAAGGATTTCAAAAGATGTGTGCATGAAATAGAAGTGAAGGATATAAATAGTTCTAGTCTATTTTTTTACATGGACTAAGAACTTACATAATATGAAGAGTGGAAGTCAAACTGGCATCTTGAAATAGCTAGACATAATTATGGGAAGTAAAGACTTCATGGGCAGGTTTAGCAATACTTAAGCTTTGTTTCTACCTTATATTATTTGTCTTAGTAAAAAACCCTTTAAATTTGCTAACTTCATTGCCGAAAAACAAGAATTTATTCCTATTGTGAATTAGTTATGGGGTAGGGTGGATGAGGGATGTAGAATGTTCAATACTGTTAAAAATCTTAAAGGGTTGAAAAACCAGCTTAAACAATTGGCATGAAAGAATGGTGATATCTTTGAAAATGTTAAAAGTATAAGAACATCATTAAAAGATATTCAGGGGAAAATTGAAAAGGATCCTCACAATCATGAGCTTAGAAAGGAAGAATGTGATGCTAGGCAATGAAAGATGAGGAAATGATTTTATATCAAAAAGCTAAAGTTAAATGGTTAAGTGTGGTTGTGTGGGTGATAAGAACAATGCATATTTTTATAAGACGATAAAAAGTAGACTACAAAGAAACAAAATTGATGCTATTAGTGATGATGCTGGAAATAGATTTGAAGAGGTTGAAGTAGCTGACCACACTAGTACAAAAAGTGGATTTGGCTACACCAAAAAAGTGTAACGATATACATATAGTCACACATGCGTTTTTGAATGTGTGTGACAAAAGGTCGTGCGTCCGTAGGGTGTTTATGGTCACATTTTTGAGTTAGTGTCCGTATCCATTAAAAAACAGTGACCAAAAGTGTTAATAAGTGTGACCGTAAACACTGTACAAGCACACAAAGCATGTTTTTTTTATATTTAGTAACATACAATTAAGCATAAAGCGGCCAAAAGTGTTAATAAGTGTGACCATATGCTGTTTAAAGTGAAAAAATGTGTATTTTGTATGACTATTGATCATCCAATGGCCACATGAATTTTATGTTTGTGTGGCCTTTTGTAATATTTAGTCACACAAAGCATGTTTGTTTTGGGTATTTAGTCACATACAATTAAGCATAAAGTGGCCAAAAGTGTTAATAAGTGTGACCATATGCTGTTTAAAGTGAAGAAATGTGTATTTTGTGTGACTATTGTTCATCCAATGACCACATGAATTTTATGTTTGTGTGAAAAGTGTAATTTTAGTGTGACTGTTGTTCATGTCAAATGGCCATACAATGAATGTTAATTTTGTGTGCCTTTTGTAATACTTAGTCACACAAAGAATGTTTGGTTTTGGGATATTTAGTCAACATATACAATTAAGCATAAAGTGGCCAAAAGTGTTAATAAGTGTGACATAATGCTGTTTTAAAGTTAGAATGTGGTATTTTGTGTGACTATTGGATTAACCAATGGCCACATGAATTTATTGGTTTGGTGGCCATTTGTAATATTTAGTCACACACAAGCAAGGTTTTTTTAGTAGGTAAATTGACACATACAATTAAGCATAAAGTGGCCAAATGTTAATAAGGTGTAATGACCATATGCTGTTTAAATGAAGAACTTTAGTGTATTTTGTGTGACTATTGTTCATCAAAGGCCATATGAAAAATTTTATGTTTATCGTGTCCTTATTGAAATATTTAGTCACCCAAATCAATAAGATTTTTTTGGGTAATAGTTACAATTACAATTAAGCATAAAGTGGCCATAAGTGTTAATAAGTGTGACCATATACTGTTTAAAGTGAAGAAATATGTATTTTGGTGACAATTATAATATATCCAACTGGCCACATGAAATTTTTTTGTTATGTTGTGGCCTTTTGTAATATTTAGTTCACATAAAGCCATGTTTATTTGGGTATTTAGTCACATACAATTAACAAAAAGTGGCAAAATGTATATAAGTGTGACTATATGGTGTTTAAAGTAAAGTAAAAGTGTATTTTGTGTGACTGTTGTTCATCTAATGGCCACATGAATGTTATGTTTATGTGGCCTTTTGTAATACTTAGTCACACAAAGCATGTTTGTTTTGGGTATTTAGTCACATACAATTAAGCATAAAGTTGCCAAAAGTGTTAATAAGTGTGACCATAAGAATTATGCTGTTTAAAAAGTGAAGAAAAGTGTATTGTGTGAGTAGTAGACTTGCTAATGTTCATCTAATGGCCATATGAATTTTATGTTTGTGTGGCCTTTTTAAATATTTAGTCACACAAATCACTTTTGTTTTGGGTATTTAGTCACAAACAATTTAGCATAAAGTGACCAAAAGTGTTAATAAATGTGACCATATGCAGTTTAAAGTTTAGAAATGTGTATTTTGTGTGACTAATGTTCATCCAATGGCCACATGAACTTTATGTTTGTGTGGCCTTTTGTAATATTTAGTCACACAAAGCATGTTTGTTTTGGGTATTTAGTCACATACAATTAAGCATAAAGTGGCCAAAAGTTTTAATAAGTGTGACCATATGATGTTTAAAGTGAAGAAATATGTATTTTGTGTGACTATTGTTCATCTAATGGCCACAAAGACTTTTATGTTTGTGTGGCCATTTGTAATATTTAGTCACAAAAACAAAGAATTAAGCAAACAGTGACCGAAAAGTGTTAGTATAGTGAGACCATAATGCATCTTTAGTCCACATTTAAGAAATCAATAATTATCAAAAACAAATTTCTAATACAATAAAACTGGAATGTAATATAACTGAACGTGAACTAAGGGCGCCAAATATAAAATTGTAATGTCGTACATAATAAAATTCTCAATAATTTAAGGACTTCTGAAGACTTTTCTTCTTAGCTTGCCTTTGCATTGCATCAATAGAGACGTAAACTTTTTTGCGCTTCGTATGTAATTTAGGTGCAGTTTTGTTCTCAACATTTATTTGTATTGTACTTGGAGGTGTTGCTCATGAAGGAAACAAAAGCCGCGAGTACAAACACTGAATTAAATATGAAGAAAATAATATGTAGGTTGATAAAACACGGTATGCACCTTTTGATTGAAAACCACTTATCCTTTGCCATGCAAAAAAAACCCACCTACTGCATCCTTAACTGTTTTAAAAACCGATATTTTACCTACATCCCTAGCATAGCCTGCATCCACTAAAGATGGTATCAATTACTGCACTTTGATCAATCCTTATGGATTTGTTTGTTATGAAGCATTTGTGTTTCCATCAGTCTTGTATACGGTTTACCCAAAGCAATAATATATGATTTGTTTAAGTGCTACAGTTCGCACTTAATTGCCTAAAAAAATGATTTTGTTGCATGTATTATTAGAAATTAATTAAACAAAAAGAAATATATGAACATTTGAAATACATACATATGGTATAACTAGTAGTGAGGACACATTTTCTTGTGAATGGGAATCTTGAGTGAAGAATCCTTCCATATTGATCTAGGCCATTTTCTTAATCCCGACAATTAACATTTCCTATATATATAAAACACGTAAATAAACATGTAATAATAGGCAATTCAAAAATCACAGGGGGGTTTTTTATTACTTAACCCTTGTTTCCATTTTCCTTTTCCAAGTTGCAAGTCCCATTAGACATCTGAATCGCTCCCGTCATTCTCACATCCAACAACAGTTGTTCCGCCCTCCTCATCAGCGCTGCTATTTATAGGATTAATGTCCACCAGAGACACCTGCAATATAAATTAAGAAATGCATAGACTCATCAGTTTAGGATCAGTGCCTGCTATCTATAGTGTTGGGATTAAAAGTCTTCTTGATGCTGTTTGGATTACTGCTGCTCATGTTTGAAGTTTAATGCATGCTTGAGTGCACTATGGTCAAAAAAATATGCTAAGTGTTTACTACTGCTAGTACAAAGTTAGTACTGCTAGTGAATATTAGTACTGCTCATGGTTAAGACTGCTCAGAGAAGTTAATGCTGCTGAAGAAGTTGATACTGCTAGTGTATAAGTTAGTACTGTTTGTTAGTTAGTACTGCTTATGTATAGTTATGTGTAATTAGAAAATGAAAAATTGATTAACAAAAAAATGTCTTACATTTTGGTGGTGTCAATACGAGTTGACATTGAAGAACTAGACCCCTTGTGCAGGCCAACTAATTCATTAGTTTAGCTAACCATGTACCCACTTTTTGTGACATCATGGTTGGACAATTCTGGATTAATATTCTTTTTCATGACGTTCGCGTCTCTTCATTATCAAGTTTGACTAAAAGTTAACAACATTCCTTTCATCAGATGCTTGTCTGCTCGAGGAGATCATAATACCTCTTGTAATGTAACTACTCCACTTCCCCAATGCCTCTTAGCATAACCACCCTTTTTTTTTTTATTTTTTATATTTTATATTACTCTTAGTTCTTACCTAATAAAAATTGTCATGGCATTAGTTCCCATGACAACCATTTCTCAAGGGTTCCTCCTTTAATCATGTCCTCAATTCTTTCTGCACACACAATATGGGAAATTAGGTTATTATACGAAAATGACCATAAAGATAAAATCTGCGTCAAACTTACAAGTTTATCTCCCACTGATCTAATCTTATCATCTGGATATTCTCCGTCTTTGTTTACCCTTCCTTTCAACCACAGTGTACCACGCGCGGGTTTTTCATGGTTAAATTTCTTTTTTTTGATCTTATAAACATCAAATACATACACATGTAAGTTAAACCAATATAAACAAAAGTATGATGCTATTAAATGCAAATGTGCAAATGTGTAATCTTACCATTTTCTCTTTCACAAGTGCGTATCCACCTCGTCCCATTGTATGCGGATAAACAAATCTTGGAACCGCCATTTTAGCTGCAACAGATTTCACCTTGTCAACAACAAAATCATAAGGCGTTTATGATGTAGTAAAAATGCTGCTAGTAATAGAACAATATATATGAACACAAAATTATGAAAGATATATGGACTTAAATAAAAATGACTAATTCAAACCTTGTATTCCTCGGTGGCTGTGTACTTTACAAAATTGACCCATTCTTCGGCTTTTAAAATTGCACTATACTTCGCCGGGACTTCGTTTAGTTTAGAAAGTGTATTTTGGTTGGGAAATATGTATGTTTGTTACATAATTTCCTTCTAAAATTCCTTATAATTTGACACAAGACGATTCATTACCAAGCTTTCTGACTTCAAGTCAACATCAAAATATCGCTGCAAAGATTAACACAATGTTGTTAATTAGTTGCACATAATGTAAATGCAGAGATAAACTTATGTAGTATTGGTTAAAAAATAGTATATGTGTACCGTGATTTCATCTCATAGTTTATCTCTTGCTTCTCAATTCCACCTTCCTTCCATGATTAGAAATCTTCATAACCGTTAGATGCTCACAAACCATATCTCCTAAAGAAACCTTTAAAAACAATGCTCTGTGTTTTCCTGATATCCTAGTTCAAAACGCATCGAAGGTTACAACTGAGCTTTTAATCCAACGGTTTTCCATATTCCTCTTGCTAAACTTATTATAACCAGTGTATGCCCCCTCTTAACTACATTCCATTTTGAATGGTTTGTTTTCACCTCCTCATTTCCGCCTCATCAAAATACTACTCCTTCCTCTGATTGATATCTAAATTCGTGCATTTTCTTATCATTACCATAATAACCAAATGATCTTTATTAGTCCATCAATGGCTTGAGTTTCCATGATTCTTCAATGTACAATGTTTAAAAAGAAATAAGTAAAACAGGTATTTAATTGTTAAAAATGAGAATTGTTGTATCTATTTAAGGGTGCAGCCTAATTATTGGAGATAAAATAGGGTTTATGATGAAATAAGGAAGCCAAAACGCCCAGAATTAACTTCCTAGGTGATTTTAAAATTTTTGAGTAAAAATTTGGCTCAAAAGTGATAAGTAACAATTTTAAAATTTTTGAAAATTCACACTTTTTCACAAAAATAAACCCTCCCCTAAAAAATTTTTTTATTAAAAAAAAAAACACAATATCTTCAAAACAAAATTTAAAAAATTTAAATTTAAATTAAAATTTTAGAAATAAAAAATGTTTAAAAAAGCTACAAAATTTAAATTAAAACTTCCATAAATATAATAAAAAATAACAATCAAAATTTACAAAAAAAACTCAACCCCGTGATTCTAATTTCGTTAAGTAATTTTTTTTTTAAATCAATTATACGTTTCACAGCAGACACTATACAACCGACTAACAACCCAATGACAATGAACCTAAGGGTGTTTCAAACTAAAACCCTCACGATTGTTGTAATACATTTTATTGTACAACACTTTTTAGCTTCCTAATGTGAACATTATAAAAATCTAGTGTTAAAATTGATTAATGGTGATCGTTATCTATAAACGTCGATTAATAATTTTTGTTTAATAAGTTATATGCTGAATATTAGAAGCAATTGATTGTAACGAATACTTATGTATTATATACCTTTTAAATTCGATGTCATTTAATTTTACTAGAAAGACATTTTATGTACATTGTTTTATACGGTTTAAAACCTCGATTGAACGATAAAAACGTTAAGATGAAAAAAAACCGTGACCACGACCCGCCGGTAACACCGCTCACTTCGGTTACCTGCACTAACTATTAGACTTCACTAGGATCATCCACTTGAACAAATCATTGGAGATATACATTCAGCACCTCAAACCAGAAGAATGAGAAAGAATGTGACTGAACATGGTATGTTTAGTTCAGGGCAACAGAGAATCAACCATAAAATTTTTAGAATTGTCTATTTGCTTGTTTTCTATCACAAGTAGAACCCAAATAGGTGATTTAAGCTTTGACAGATCCAAGCTGGATAGAATCAATGCAGGATGAGCTTCTACAGTTTAAATTACAGAAGGTTTGGACTTTGGTTGATTTACCATATGGCAAGAGGGTAATTGGTAGTAAATGGGTGTACATAAACAAAAAAGATGATAGAGGTATTGTGGTTAGAAATAAGGCAAGGCTGGTAGCACAGGGTTACACTCAAGTGGAGGGTATAGATTATGATGAAGTTTTTGCTCCAGATGCTAGGATTGAAGCAATTAGGCTTTTCTTAGCCTATGCCTCATTCATGAACTTCATAGTTTATCAGATGGATATGAAGAGTGCATTTTTGTATGACACAATTAAAGAAGATGTTTATGTGTGCCAACCTCTAGGGTTTGAAGATCCAGAGTTCCCTAACAAAGTTTACAAGGTAGAAAAGGCTTTATATGGTTTACATCAAGCTCCTAGAGCCTGGTATGAGACCTTATCTACCTATTTATTGTAAAATGGATTTAGAAGAGGGATTATAGACAAGACTTTGTTTATCAAGAAGGACAAAGGTGATATTCTATTAGTGCAGGTATATGTAGATGACATCGTCTTTGGGTCGACTAAAAAGTCTATATGTACTGAGTTTGAACAGATGATGCACAAGAGATTCTAAATGAGCTCTATGGGGGAGGTCACTTTCTTCTTAGGGTTACAGGTAAAACAGAAAGATGATTGATGTGTTTCAAAGGCTTTAAATTTATAAGACTGAAAATACCGGACAATTATATGGAAACACACGGGTAAAAGTATAACCCACGTATGTAGTATAATCTTTTTAGGTAAGACCAAGTCGTCCACAGGGATTAGAGTAGTGTTTGAATAATCAGAAAGAAAATAGACTTTAACAATTTTGAAAATAACTTTAGTTTTATCAATGATAATAAAGATGACTACTCGGATAGTTAAGAATAATTTATAAGTGTTGGAAATGATTTGACCTTGAAGATGGGACTTTAATTTATAAAAATGATTTCTCGTCAGAAAACGTTTTTACGAATTAACTTGATTAACTTAAGACTTATATTTAGTTAACTAGACCAAATGTGTCACTCAAATAATCCAGTTATTATTATATCAAAGCTTATTTTGTTTATCAATTTACGAAAGTGGATTTCTCAGCATAGACGTTAAAGACCATAGACAAATATTTAAAACCACATAGATTATAACGGGTCTTTCGACCTATACCGATATGATTATATAATCTAAGTTGATAAGCAAAAATAGATAAGATAAGATATAACAGGTTTGCAACATAAGCTTAAGATTAAAATGATCAAAATCATACCAAACACTTATTCATTATCGTAACTTCACCGAGTAGTCATGAGAGAATTAGCCTCTCATGGCTAAGGAGTTCATAACAAAAGTAGATTTTACACAAACTTCCATTATTTCAATAACTAATTAGGAAACCGTCTTCGTTCTTGATCGTTAGATCTTTCTCTTCAACTTTAGAAGGTGTTTCTTGGTGTTTTTGGTGAAAGGAGGGAAATATGTGTGTGTGAGAGATGATTGATGAAGAGAGAATGGGATGATTTGAGGATGCAAATTCGTCCTCTATTTATAGGCAAGATTGGGTGCAAAGTGCGGCGCACTTAGGAAAAAGTGCGGCGAACTTTGGGAGTTAATGCGATTACATTTAATGACTTTTACTGGAAGTGCGGCGCACTTGCAAAGAAGTGCGGCGGTTTTGAGGAGTTAATGCAGGAGCATTTATTAGACTTTAATTCTTCAAACTTTAGGAGAATGTGCGGCGCACAATATTATAAGTGCGGCGGTGTTTTGGCTTCACAGGAAAGTGCGGCGCACAATGTAGCAAGTGCGGCGGACTTCTTGATCTTTGGCTAGAAATCTTTTCTTTTTTTGTATTCGTCTCCCAAAATGTATAGATTCATGAGCTTGGGTCTCTAGAGTCTTCAAGTGAACCTATAAGCAATTCAAGCTTAATTAAGTACCAAAAGTTCACGAGAAATGATAAAATACACATAAATAACGCCATAGAAACCAGCATAAATTTGGGCGTTATCAAATCCCTCCACACTTAGCTTATTGCTTGCCCTCAAGCAATGGAAGCGAAAAAATAAAATCATTTGTCGTGACGTGGAGAAAATTTGGATTTTTAAGAGAGTTTGCATATTAGATAACTTTTCAGGGCATACGACATATAAAACATAGCACCTCACATAGGGATAATGTTTGATTTAAATTCACTCAGCCACTCAGATATGGTTTAAATATTTTTTTGTGAAGAACACTCAATTTGCACAGACATAATCTAGACAGCTACCGTAGGCTTGAACTTAACACATAAACTCTTACCGAATGTGGAACTTGCGTACTAGAGGGATCCAATCTTCATGAGGAACAAAGCCTATATTTCTTTTGAACTATACAACTCATATTGGAAATTTTGTTTTTACAGCTTTAAGGCTTGGCACAGGACTTTTTCATTCAACTTTCATATTTTTTAGCAACATAGTATTAATAAGGATCGCTTGCGAGATAAGAACTTGGCGAGATACATTTCAACGTGATAGGCTTCGGTCTAGGAATGCATGAAATAAGCCACAAGTTTTAGAGCTTTTAAATTACGGCTCACTCTAATATAAATTTCAACCTATCCAATGTTCCAGAAAATGTGAAAGGCCATACGTACACATCCGTAACGACGGAATAGGCACATATGACTGCAATCAAACTTACTCGAAACAAGCTAAAGGTATCAATTATCTTAGGTACCAAAGGTGGATACCCGAATATATTTTTAAGACTTAGATTTCTCACAATTTAGTGGACTGGGGTGCGCTAGCCATAATGCCAATCCGGTTAGACTTGCCTTACTAAGAGATTTTTTTTATTTCAAAAAACATTAATAAAATATAGCTAGAAAATTTTTAATAGAGCAAACATAGATGGATATGATTAATTTTTCCTATTTGGCTCCCTTCACACTTAAGTTGAACATTGCCCTCAATGTGATAACTGATAATAGAGATAAAATAAAGAAAATTAAAGGAAAATGGTACTTCCAGGGCCATAGAGAAATGCATAGCTGTAAGCTAATCTTGAGCATACGTCGTAATTTTCCACATCTTTTAAGCTAGAGTACCTGCTTAAGAGTAACAGTGAAAGGCCACACAAAAGTGAGAAAATATTTTTGTTGATTAAAAAAAAGATATTTGTAGAGGAATGGAGGAGGAATAATCCTCCTACACTTAGTGAAAGCACGGGTTGCTTCCCGAGAAAGCGCTTAATTTTATTTAAGAGTTTCAGTTGGCTTAGACTCATATTTTTCGGGGGTCATTTGTTTGGGAAAAAGGGAGTGATGTTCCTTGGGTCATTATCTTCTTCGTGATATAGTTTGAGTCGGTGACCATTGACTATGAACGTCTTTCCATCTTTTCCATAAAGTTCAACATATCCCGGAATGGATAATGATGTTTCACTACATAAGGTCCAACTCCGAGATCTAACGTTTTGGTTGTTTAAATTTGTACTTTGAGTGAAAAGTAGGAACTTTATTTCCTGCGTGTATTCCCTTTCTCATTCGTAATTTTTCTGTTCTATGCCAGTCTTGGTCTTTCCTTGTATAGACGAGAGTTTTCATATGCTTGGTATCTAAGTTTGTCTAACTCGTGCAATTTGAACATTCTTTTTTTACCAGCTGCGATTAAATCTGGGTTACAATTCTTCAGTGCCCAGTATGCACGGTGTTCAATTTCAAATGGTAAATGGCAATTCTTTCCATATATTAGTTTGTATGGTGTGGTACCGGTAGGTGTTTTGTAGGCTGTACGAAAAGCCCACAGAGCATCATCAAGTTTTCTTGACCAAATAGCAGGATTGTCTTTAACAGTTTTTTCAAGAATTCTTTTAAGAGCCATGTTCGTGTTTTCAACTTGACCACTAGTTTGAGGGTGATAAGATGTAGAGAAATGGTGGTTAACTCCATATCTTTTCATGGTTTTTTCCATTATTTTGTTACAGAAGTGGGTACCTCGGTCGCTGATTAGAGCTTTGGGCATTCCGAAACGGCAAAATAGCTTCTTCAGAAAGGTGATTACTACTCGGGCGTCATTGGTTGGTAAAGCTTGAGCTTCGGCCCATTTAGATACGTAATCTACGGCGACTAGAATGTATTCAAACTTATATGATTTCGGGAATGGTCCCATAAAGTCGATACCCCATATGTCGAAATATTTCTAATAACCTTGAGTTGTTCAAGGGCTTCTCATCACGTTTGATATTCTTGGGTCTTTTGGCATGATTTCACAATAAGCGACATAGATTATGAGCTTATTTGATGATTGTTGGCCAGTAAAATCCTGAATCAAGGACTTTTTAGCAGTTATGTTTGGTTCATAATGTCCACCTGTTGGTCCGTGGTGACATTTATCTAAAATGGTTCGGGTTTCTGGTCTAGATATACAACGTCTGATCATACCATCGGAACATACTTTGAAAAGGTAAGGTTCCTCCTAAACGTAGGTGTTGAGGTCACGGAAAAATTTATCTTTTGTTGATATGTCATTCCCTTTTGGTATAATATACTGAACATAGGTAGTTTGCAAAGTACTGCAACTACGGGTTCGTCTTGGGTGTTGATTTTCCATATGAGTTTCTCCGGGAAAATTATCATCGACTTCACTATCATCGATTGTCTCATTGTTTTCAAGTCACGATAAGTGATCGGCTGTGATATTTTTGGTACCTTTTCTATCTTGATTTCTATGTCGAATTTTGTAGAAGTAAGTCCATGAATATGTTTGGGTTTAGCATCTTGCTTTTTAAATAAGTGCCTTAGAGCTGAATGATCGGTATGAACAATAGTTTTTGAAAGAATAAGATAGGATCTGAATTTGTCAAATGCAAAAACTACAACCATAAGTTCTTTTTCGGTTACGGTGTATTTTGTTGAGGGAATCTAGGGTTTTGCTTGTGAAGTGATAGGGTGAAGTTTTACCATATTTTTGGACCTAAGACGGCTCTACAGCGATATCACTTGCATCACATCACTAAGTTAAAACGGAAGATTCAGTTCGGGCTACGATCACAGGAGCACATGTGAGTTTCTTTTTCTATGATTCAAAGCTTTTTGACATTCATCGTTGAATTCTCACATTTAGGTAAAACACCCTTGCTGTCCCGAAATGGTTTTGAGGTTTTGAGTGACCTAAAAATGTTTTCGTTAGGCGTAAAAGTAGTTTTTGAAGAGCTTGTTTCGAATAGATAGTTTTTCACATATCGCACTTTAAAATCGAATTTAAAACGGCCAAGTTATAACCAAATGAAACTTAAAATATTTTTCGGCAAAACCCAATGAATAGTGTGCTGATGTGAATAGTAAAAAGGGTATTCGGACACTTTCGGACATTTTTGGACTTTCTAAACACTAGCGAAACATATAGTAACACATATATATATTAGCATCATTTGAAGATGACATTAACGTATTTTAGGAAAAGCATAAAAGTTACTAAAAATAGTAAGTTTGGTAAAACTAGTGGAACGGACATAGTAGTTAAGCGATTATGGTTAGTTAGCACAATTTAAAAATATGGAAACTTAACAAATATAAGGGACGGTATTAACATCTGGAAACTAAACACTTTCCTACAATAGAAACTTTCTATAAATAGTAACTCTTTGCAAGTGTCGGGATTTATCAGAGATGTTGTAAATTTTTCTAAGCCTTTTATTACTAAAACGCAAACACACTTGGATACTTTAAATGATGAACATAGATGCTTTACTTGTTTACTTTGCCGAATGCTAAGTCATACCCATATTTAATCTAGGTCGCGGCTAGATCTCCTTATATCATCATCGTTGTTGTGATTATCGCTTATCCTTGTTAAGGTGAGTTCACAGCCCCACGTTTTTACCGATTTACAAATGCTTTATACTTTGGGGTGAGAAACATTGTTTGCTTTTTAAATTGGACACAAGTTCTTTACGTGAGTTTTACATGTTTATGTGTTGCCTAAGTTGCTTACAAACCTACTACTGCCCAAATTATCATGAACTGTTAGTTTCTCGACCGGAGGACCGGTTGAGGGAGCGCGAGTGAGTAAATAGATCTATTGGGACTAATTATCCCTATCCGCTTTGGTTCCACTTAACGAAGAACAAACGGATATATGTCATGTCGATTGTGCATTATGGTGGTCTTTGGTTTGGGACACCGGTTAAGGGCAGGAATACTATGTGACAGGATGTAACATGCCCTGTTGATTATTAGCTTCAGTGTCATGAGCTTAGTGCAACAGTAAATACTTTTTATGTGATGTTGTATCTGTTATAGTAGTCGCATACGTTTTGAAATCTTGTGGTCCACTCTTGTATTAACTTAAACCTATGAATTCACCAACATTATGTTGACGTTTTAAACATGTTTTCTCAGGTGCTTAGCTTGGATTGATTCTTGATGCTAAATGGAGTCTATGTGCTATGTGACTTCGCCAATTTCAAGACTTATCTATTATATACTCGTTATCATTATCAAAACTTTGTTATGCTTCTGCTACATTTAACTAAAACATTAATGGTTGTAAAACTTAATTAATATTTTCTTATGCAACGAGTACAACTTTTTCAAACGTCCATGATTAGTGGTCGTTCTTTATTGCTTTGTGTTCGGATTGTTATGACATCACACCCTCGGACACGTATTCCGACCAGGCCCCGTCTGGGGGTGTGACAGATAGCCTTAAAATATGTCGACTTATACGGAATTACATTAGTTAACTATTTACTATATACGCAAGGACTAGAAACAAAAATATAAGATAGTTAGGCGTATATAACCCCCTCTATACTTCCATAGAGGGGAGAGGATAATCATTTTGTATAATAAGGTATGTGTGTTTTTCTCTCTCTAGACATACATATCTTTCCCTCTCTACACTTTTCTCTCGAATCTAATAAACATGCAACTTATTTCTTTTATCCTCCCCGACCTCCGAATCGTGTTTTAGGCTTGAATATTATGGGAAACAAACTGTATATTATAAAATTATGTTTAATTGTGCCTATTTATTGAGTGTTAATTCTAAGTTAGGCGTGCTTGAATTTTGTGAAGACAGTAAGGAATGACGTCATTGGTAAAGTGTGCGACGTTGTAGGAGCGTGTTGGTGGTTGGGAGTGGGCGGATATGATGGCGTTATATTGCTAAAATTCTGCAGAGGAGGATATTGAGTTTGCGAGACGCATTGGTGTGTTGCTTCAGGAGATGGAAGCTGCATATAATGAAAGGTTGGATTTTATTCGAGAGTTGGAGCCTGTGCCAGGAGTCGTTGCGGCTGTTAAGACAGCCGAGTTTCTAAATAATGCCTTGTGGAAAGATGAGAGGAGAATGCAGAGGCTATGGAATTTGCGGATAGATACGGATCTAATTGCTTATGAGAAAGAGAAGTTTACTGAGAAGATTTAATGTGTTTTGTAATTGTCGAATACATGTTCTGCTTGTGTGTTGTAATAAGGCTTTAGTGTGTTTTGTGATTTTTTAAGTATTTAATAAATGTTTATGTTTGTGGTAAATTAGTTTTTGTTAGTGATTATATATTTGGTTTCTGTTATTTATCTAAATTTATAGAAAATATAGATAAGTAAATCACTACAAAACACAGATAAGTAAAAACATTAAAGTCAGGAACTTTTAGAAAGTTTGTGATGTCTAGTGTTTTTGATTTAAAGAGCACAGGGACAAATGATTAACAGTAAAAGCATGTGGTTGTTTTGTTTTTTTGTGTTTATTGTATTTTAGAGAGGGGGTATAGATGAATAGTGATGGTGCACTGTCTATTTAAAGGGTGGTGAGTGAGTGTATTTTGCATTCACAGCTTAAAAAACATAATCAATTGCAGCATTACCGATATGTGATGAGCTACGCAAAAGTGTTAATTCATCGGATTAGGAGCCACAGTTCATATTGCGATGTCGCATGGAAATCAGTGAGGACCTGAGACTGACGATAGAGATAAATGCATTGTGTGCTCGTGTGACTGCTATCGTCGATGAAAGAGATACTTTTGTTGATGAATTGGACATACTGGGGGAAAGGTCTGTGCCGAGTAAGATGGGCGAGTTTATAAAGTAGGTTCAGGATAAAGATATTCCAAACTTGATGAAGCTGTAAATACTCAGAAGGGAGTTTGAGCTGAGGGCTCAGGAGAAAGGCATTTTCATCGAGAAGTTGAAAGGAAACTTGGATTTGAGTGTTGTTGTGTTCTGCGTCATTGTCTTGTATTAGATGTGTGCGAATGTTGTGTTTTGTATAAGATATGCCTGAACTGTGGGAATAATGTCCTTTGTGTAAGATAGGTATGAACTCGTGTGTTATGTGTCTGTATCGGTTCTGTGTATGATATTTGATGTTATAAATGTTGATGCTTTGTTGTTAGAATGATAGTAGATACCCGGTATCTCTGTGTCTTTGTTGGTTGGCTTGCCGGTTGTTCCAGTTGGGCTTGTGGTTAGTACAACGAAAATCCTAGGTATGTTGTAAGTTTAGCCTTATGGCTAATAATCCATACCATGCATATTCAATCAAGTTGTAAAAACACTTGTTTGATCTTGTGTTGCCACACATAAATACTTTTATTTAGCCCGTGAGTGATTGCGTAGCTAGCTTTTTGTTTTGTTAGCAGTTGTTACACGTGTCTTGTACAATTTAATATTAGAATGGCATTTAGTACCTTGTGGATATTCGTCTTTGCTGGCGTTGTTGTGACTGAGCTTGTTGCCAATATAGTACCAGTACCTGGATTGTTATAATCAATTTCCATTGAGTGGGGTAAATTTTAAAAAGCATTTATAGTTGGAAGTGTGTTGCTGTCACACCCCGTCAGTGGCTGAAACATGGGAATGCGACATAATGATTCACATTGCACAAGATACAAGATCATACCATACATTTGTTTACAAAACTTTATTTACAAAAGTTTACAATTTCGCAACCTTGGAAAACGTCAAACAGTTGTTCTTCAATAAACTCCCAAATGTACTCATCTTTGGTCCTCAATACTCCTCATTTACCTTTGTTAACAACACACCTAAAAATGATACTCGAAAACGTCAACAATAATGTTGGTGAGCTCGTAGGTTTGATTCAAAACCCAGTTGTTGTGCCAATCATTTAAACAGTGGACAATAGTGCTATATGACAGTGAATATATGCAAACAACCCATGACTTAGCATCCCTGCTAATCATGTACCATTACCTAGCATCCCCGCTAGTCACAACCAACATATCCTAATGCTCTTGGAGTCGCAACTTCGATATGTCACTTACGCACCTAAAGGGCCTACCAGGTGGAGCACTATATTAGGGCACGACCACAACCCTTGCCATACCGAACACAGTACATGCAAGTAAAATCACAACCCTTGCCACGCCAAACACAATACATGCAAGTAAAATCACAACCCTTGCCATGCCAAACACAATACATGCAAGTAAAATCAAAACCCTTGCCATGCCAAACACAGTACATGCAAGTAAAATCACATTACATATATTCACATAGTAGTCATAAGCACATAAATTGTCCCAAAAAACAAACTACATTTTTGCACAGATAAGAAAGCAGTTCAAAACACATTTGAGTATTATTTTCCCCCAACGGAAAAGATTTAAAATTTAGGGCCACGAGAACTCACCTCAACATATGATAATAACCGCATAGATAATATCTACACGAAACAACAATAATCTCTACACAACGCACCAATAATCTCTACACAACGAACCAAACAATCACTACTCAACGCACCAAATAGCCTCTACAACGCACAACAGTACCCGGCCATGACCTAACATTTATTTCACCTTATTAACATTTTGTACAATATTGCCTTATTGTACAAGCGTGCGTCTTTTACTCACGCAAAATCTTCATTCTCTTCACAAAAACCCTTATCCTTATTTCCAAACTCTTAATCTTATTACAAAACCTTTATTCTCATTACAAAACCTTTATCCTCATTTCAAAACTTTTATCCTCATTTCAAAACCTTCATTCCCATTACAAATGTTTTGGTATTATGGTTGTGTGGCAATTAAGTAAAACAACTTGATGCACTTGGGCGAAGTGCGACACCAACACGAAATACTCTAAAAATAGACTCAACGACTAAACGAATTAACTATCCAAACGACTCAAGGGAGTCCAACAAGAAGCGAGTAAAACTCAAAGACCGGAAATAAAAGAATAAATATTTCCATAGCTTCAACACACACACACACACACACACACACACACACACACACACACATATATATATATATATATATATATATATATAGAGAGAGAGAGAGATATTTTCATGAGAATATTCAAATGAGAAGAGTTTTAAGATAAAAAAGATAAAAAGGGTAGAATGTGTAACATTTGATAATAAGATGGTAAGGGTATTATAGACATTTAGTTACCATTCTTTTATGAACTTGAAAAATATATTTCGAATCTCACTTTACAAAAAAAAGTAACCGACCACAACTTCTCCACCATTTTCTCTGATTTCTATATAATTCAATCATATATTAGATGCGTCAAGCAATTTTTTAAAAGATAAATAACTTGTGTATGTCTTGCTCTTTGTTTGTATCTTTTGTCATCTTTGCACATTTTTTTATAAATCTTTTTGACACACTTTCCGTGACACATTTTGGATGACACACTAAGCATTTCGCCACACTTTTTAATGACACACTTAGCCTTGTAAAATATTTTGCAATGATACGCTATTTTCTTACACATTTTATTGACACAATAGGTTTTTTTGACACACTTTATTTCGTTATACATATCAAGTGACACACTAATTTTATTAACAAACGAGATTTCATGATATATTCAAGCAACACACTAAGTTTTTTGACACACTTAGTTTCATGGTACATTTCAAGTGGCACACTAAGTTTCCTGACACATTTATTTTTTTCATATATGTAGTACTTGATTTTATTATACAATTTAAGTGACACACTAAATTTCTTGACACACCTAGTTTCATGATACATTTAAAGTGACACACTAAGTTTCTTGACTCACTAATTTTTTTTAACACACTAAATTTCATGATATATTTCAAATGATACACTTAAATTTCATGATATATCTTAAGTGACATACTAGGTTTTTTGACACATTTAATTTTTAGACACACTTGCTTTCATGATACAATGACACACTAAATTTTTTAACACACAAAAGTTCTGTATGAATATGACAATTGGGTGTAACAAGGTCAGAATACGTGCATGTCATTTTTGTTTTGTTTATTTAGTTCAAAATTAAAAGAATTGAAATGCATATAAAGTAGAAAGAAAAAACGTTCATGGTACATTAAAAGAACTTAAATCTTAATTTGAATTGTCATACGATTTGTTAAGGGGTTGTTTGTTTGTTGGTTATGGGATGAAGTAATGAAATCATATACTCATTTGCTTGTTTGGTTGATTGTGGGTCCCTTTATTTGGTATGAAAAGGTCAAAACAAACCCATAGATCCATAGTAGGCATGAGAGACTAGTTTTATTTAATTCTTTTGTGTGGGTGTACTATTCACATGTCACTTTGCTTTTCAGTAGTAATTATTAGTTTTTAAAAATTAAGTTTGTTGTTATATTTTTAATATATATATATATATATGACAATCATTAATTTAAGGTTTTAAATAATAATATATAATATGGATATGATATACATAATAATTAAACCAAACATCATTTTTCATAGTGATACCAAAATTTATACCCATTCACATTCCACCTACCAATCAAACTCATATCCATTGTCATTCCTGACAGCATACCAAACGGGCCCTAAATGCCCTTAAAGGAATGTCTTTGATACCCCTGTGATAAAAAAAAGATACATTACGCACCTTTGATTTTCAAGTTTTTTAAAACACTCAATTGTTAGATCTAGCCATTCATTTAGTACATCTTACGGTTGTGATCACTTCCTATCTTTTTTACCTCAACTCACTTTTCACAATAACCATATATATATATAATATATATATGATAATAATATATGTAACTGCAAAAAAATATATATATATATATATGCTACGTGAAATAAAATAATAATATTTTATTATTTTCGTCTTCTTATCGGCTTAAAAGAGTAATTATAAAATCTTGTCATTTTATCATAACCACGCTTGATCGTTAAATCTCGACACTTAAAGTTTATTAAAAGTCACATTTCGTCCTTCAACCGAATCGACACAAAATAAGTTTTCACAATAGGGTTTTACAAAATTTCGGCATGACCCGTTCGTTTATACACATTTCCCAAGATTTCAAATCTCAACTCTAACACTTTCCCCAAATTCTCAATCCCAAATACTTTTCCCAATTCTCAATCCCAAATACTTTTCCCAATTCTCACCACCTTCCGACTAAACGCCAAACTTTATATCTCAAAAATACCTTAACAAAACGCATTTTCCTCCAACGACTTTCAATATAGACACAAACGTGTTTCATTTTAAAAACCCACTTTAAACGTAGTAAACCACTAGTTTTCGCTTATTGGGCCTTAAGGCTCAATAAAGATCCAAAACGTGTTTACTAAGTGTTAAAAATCCGTTTTATTATCTTAAACTCGACGCCAAAATATAAGTCCAAAATATAAGTTTGAAAACCATTATAAGCTATAAGCCAATAATATTCCGTAACCAAAATAATCCGAAAATAAACCGAAACAATATAAACCGAAATCGATTATAAGCCGAAGCCCAATAAGCCAAACCAACATAAGCCGAACCAAATAAGCAAAAATAAATAAGCTATAATAAGCTGTAAAATAAGCCACCCAAGCATGATGGCATCAATAAGCTCAAGATAAGCCACGGCTTATCTCGGCTTATTAGGCCGTGACACGCTTTTGGCCCAAAACCACAAATAAGCTACCAAAATGACTTATAAGCCCTATAATAAACCAATAAGCTAGGAAATAAGCCGGAAAAGAACAAATGAGCCAAGCCCATGACACACTCTCGTCACCCTTGTTGGGCCAAGACCTCTCACAAGCCCAAAAACACTAATAAGTCCTAACGAGCTTATTTTTAAGCTAAGTTTCGCAATAAGCTGAATTAAGCACTTGTTATAAAATTTTATTTTACCACCACAACCAAAATTTTTAAATGACCACTTCTGTTCATTTCTTTCTTTGAGTTTGACGCAACCAACACCCCCTTAAATAATACGTTTCGTTTTCAAGTTTCGATTTTTACGACGATCCACTTGTACAACTAGAATTAAGACACCATAATAACCACAAAAGGACAAGAATTTAAGATTTTAGAAGACTTGCAAAAGAGGGTTTTCAAATGAAGATTTAACACGAAATCGACAACCCAAGCGTTGTTTTTATGAACCCACGCCTATTGGTATCAACCCGGATGACTTAGACCTTCATGTTCTTGATCAAAACTTGAAAAATAGAGGTGTTTTGTGGGTGTTTGATGTTCGAAATCAGCCAAGGGGAGAGAGGAGAGAAAATTTGAGTTTTGTGTTTTTTTGCTACTATGTGTGTTTTGAAAGCTAGTAAAGCATCTTATGGTACCAAGGGTGGACAAGGTCCCTAAAATGAAGCCTTGGTGTCCCTTTGGTCGTCCAAAAACGTTCAAGCATCCTAGGGGAATCCTAGGTGCTTTCCGACCCTTGTCGGGTTACTTAACGATCAATATCCGTAACTTAAAATTTGACCCGAAAGTTCCTTGTATCTTTATTGACTCAAAAATCACTTTTCCACTAATTTAGACTATTCACATGACTTATATCCATATTAAACTTTCCAAAATTCATCTTGAACATTAATGGACGTGTCGGGACTCGAAAATACGAGTTTAGTTAAAATTTACCCGAAACCCTTCTCACAAGTTTAAAAGTTTCACTACTCCAAAATATGTATTTTCATATTAGACTCGCTCAACAATTTCTCTTTCACAACCATTACGAACTTTAATTAAATTTCACGAAAACATCCGTATCCTAACAATTTTTTAATTCACACCTCAACGATTTACGTTTTAAACAAACGTTACTCAATTTACGAAATCACTTATCAAATAAGTTTGATATTTTCACCCAAAACTATTTACCATGTTTTTTTAAATTTATTGTTGTGCCGTTGCGTGACGATTTTCGCTAAACGTGAGAAAACTTCTCGGAAAGCATTGAAAACCTCATAACCACTCCAAAACAGAAAAACGAATCAAAAGTGATTCACTTACGAAACTCATGACTCTCCCAAAACCCGGTTAAACCGTAACCGTTTCACGCAAAATAAATCAACCGAAGTCAACTTTTCAGCTTTCTTCCAATAAAACTGACAAAATCAAAAGACTCCAATACATAATTATAGTATTTTAAAATACTAAGATCCCGAAAAAGTTACCGGTTATCACAGTCTAACCCCCTTAAAGGAATTTCGCCCTAAAATTCAACTCAAATCATCTAGCATAACAACACAGAAAATTCCATTTCCTATCATAACACACTGGTCCTCTACCGAATCAGTCTCTTTCAAGCGAGTTTCCTCTCGATTTCCTTAGAGGTTTAATTCTAAGGTTTCGTCCTTACACTTCCTCATGGTCCATCCTGATCCAATCCACACAACATGATAGTCTTTCCTACTATCTCTCGATTAAACGGTTCCCCTTAACCTTTGAATCACAAGTTCTTGGTCGGGTGCCCGGATATGATCCAGCCTACGACGTGACAACAAAACCCTAACACATTTGACAGCGTCAACTTTCCCAATCGTTCTAATCAGTGTAATTAATCCCACAGGGATACATGTCTCATACGGTACAACTCGCATTCTGCTCTTTCAATATCACTTACAATTCGCTTACCAACATTTATCTAAACTCTTCCAACTAGATCCTCCCAATTAAATCCTACTTGGCTCTCTATCCTAGGCCATACCCTTTTTTTTGAAGGGCCACAATGGCTCTTAGGATCTCGTCACTTTGTAAAAGGTCGGGTCCTCAATTGGACTCACTATTACTATAACAAATCTCCTCGTGATCTCATAGTGTTTCTACTTAACTACTTATCCTTCAAATGGAACGGTCCGACCGGACAACTCGAATGAGCTCCCAAGACGGTCGTTAACAAAAATTCTACGCACTCTATACTTATATAAAAAATGTGAGTGACGAATCATAACGCGAATATGGATAGGAAACAATGCCCACAACTACTAAACGTATCCATCTATCTAACCATAAAACAATACTGCCATTCATTACTTTCCAAATTTTCGTACAAATCCCTCTGAACTCCAACAAGCTCGTGCTCAAATTTCTAAACTTCAGAAGAAGCAGATGGGAAATAACCACAAAATTTCTCTGGCTCGCTTCAGAATTACTGATCTAGAACACATCATCAACGATATCCAGATTCGTCATCAAGAAGATAAGGAAAGTCTTCTGAATGCCATCAATGAACTCAAGATCAGCCAAGAAGGACCATCGGACTATTAGATTAGATCTTAGTTATCGCTTTTATTAGAACCTAGCCACGGGATGTGTGGTATAAATAAAAACACTTGTCAAATCTTGACTATGTATAGTACAAAGGCAAGTTGTTCTTAATATAATACAATGGCAATCCCGTTCTACTTTGTTGTTTCCTAATACCGATTCATTTATCTTATATCCTATATCGTTGTCTTCATCTTCATCATCATACCATAACTTCTATATCAGATACTTGTTAGAATTCATGATTTCAATAGCACCATTATAACAATGCTTATTTTTGAACTTTAAGCATTTCAAATAAGCATTACATTTTTAAGATTTGTGATATTATTCTTATTACGTGTTGTCTTATGTTGATAGAATGCCTCCTAAAAGGACATCAACATCTGAAGCATCGGCCATGACTCAAGCTGCCATTAAGAAACTAGTTACTGATAGTGTCGTTGCGGCTCTGGAAGCATAAGCTGTAACAATGGCAGGTACTAGTAATCCCAACAGGAACATCGGACCTACTGGAACTCCTGTAGCAAAAACCAGAAACTACAAAGAATTCATAAGCTGTCAACTTTTCTACTTCAATGGTACGAAAGGAGAAGTTGACCTTATTTGCTGGTTTGAACGAACCGAATCAGTATTCTCTCGAAGCAAATGTGCCTACATATATAAGACAAAAATACATACATACACACACACACACACACACACACACACATATATACATATATTATATATATATATATATATAATATATATCTATATATATAATATATATTTATAATATTCCGATTCCATTGAGAAAGTTTTATTTTGAGAAAGATTTGAGAAATCTACGTTGAGCAAATTAGATTCATAATTTTTGATTTAATAATAATTACTAATTTAATATGAATCAAAGCTATAAATCAACAAATCTGATATCAAAAATCATTGCAAAATCGAGTTATGAATGATTCCGTAATTTGAAGATGATTCAGTATTTACTTATATTGCAAAAACAATAGTTTATTTTGACATTGATTGAAATTTTTTTAACACATTTTTGAATAATAATCACAATATATGTGAGTATTACGGCTTGAAAAACTGAATCAAATTAAAAATCTGACATTTTTGAAAACCTGCTCAATCTTCTCAAAATAAAAACCTTCTCAATTCGGTCCAGAGTTCTCTCTCTATCTATCATCTCTCTCTCTCTCTCTCTCATCTCTCTAAATATATTAATATATAATCACTTTGGGTCCCTTGAATCTGATATAAGTTTTTCATTAAACTAATTAGATTTCATGCAACAAAGTAGTTTTAAACAAATATATATCAACAATATAAAAACAAGTTTAAAATACACATGAAGGTACTTTTTCAACTTCTATATACTTTATTAGAAATCAAATAAAGAATCTATGACCACAAAAAACAAACCCACACCACCTTTAAAACGCCCCTTGCTGCGAATAGGCAAGGTGGTTGTCGAATGAACAATTGGAGTTCTATCTCAAGTGAACTTAAACATAAACCTATGTAAAAGTTTTCGAAAACAAACTTGTTATGACCAAAACTAAGCTCTCAGCTTTCAATTCATGGTACGAGTCATTTTGTTTAGAGATAAATGAACTTCATTAATGTGTTTTTCACATAATTGGAAGAGATCACATATACCTCTGAGAATCTCTTTCCTTTATAGCAAAAATTAGGGTTTACAAGTTAAGCTCTATTAAGTGGCTGTCACACATCTAATGGGTGGTTGAGATAACATTAAATGTTGACATGCTTTAGAGTACCAGGTACAATCCTTTAAGGAAAAGCTAATGTACTTCTCTACTAACTTTAGAAGCACCTTTTCCAAAGGAGATTACTTTATTCCTTTTGGCATAAAGCAATCTTTTCTCGCCTTGTAAACCTTCTAGAAGTGAAACGTATGTTTCAGCTTATGTTAAGGAGATATACTACGTTTAGCTTGGAATTGTCAACCAAGTTGAACTGAAGCTCCAACCAAGGGCCTTCTTTAGTTTCTATACCGCTGCATACAATGAAGTGAAGATACTTCCTAATCTTCTAAGGACCTGAAGAGCTAATGCAGATTTTCAAATTGAGGTTCAATACCAATGATATGGCACATGAACCTCTTTTTCTAATTGGTGAAATTTTCCACCTCTAGTAAGGGAGCAACATTTAACTGGCCACCCCTGTATTCAAGAGTCTGTGGTACTTCTACTGCTGCCATTTAAGATGGATCTTGATTTTAAAAATCTTGAGCCTTTATATATCCTTTTAAAGGGATTTTATAAACCAGAAGACTCTGATACCAATTGTTGGTCCCTTGGAATCTGATATAAGGTTTATCAAGTTAAACTAATTAGATTTCATGGCAACAAAGTGAGTTTTAAACAAATATATATAAACAATATAAAGAACAAGTTTAAAACACACAGAAGTACTTTTCAACTTATAGACTTTTATTAGAATCAAATAAAGAATCTATGACACACCTTGCTTGCGGAATAGCAAGGTGGTCGAATGACAATTGGAGTGCTATCTCATGTGAACTTAAACTTTAACCTATGTTAAAAGTTTAAGAAAACAAACTTGTTATGACCAAAACTAAAGCGTCAGCTTTCAGTGGTACGAGTCAGTTTGTTTGAGAGATAAATGAACTCTTCAATGTGTTTTCACATTAATTGGAAGAGATCACATTTACTCTGAGAATCTCTTTCCTTTTATAGGCAAAGAGATTAGGGTTTACAAGTTAACCTAGTATGCGTGTCACACATCTAATGAGATAACATTAAATGTTGACATGCTTTAGAGTACCAGGTACAATCCTTTAAGGAAAAGCTAATGTACTTCTCTACTAACTTTAGAAGCACCTTTTCCAAAGGAGATTGCTTTATTCCTTTTGGCATAAAGCAATCTTTTCTCGCCTTGTAAACCTTCTAAAAGTGAAACGTATGTTTCAGCTTATGTTAAGGAGATATACTACGTTTAGCTTGGAATTGTCAACCAAGTTGAACTGAAGCTCCAACCAAGGGCCTTCTTTAGTTTCTATACCGCTGCATACAATGAAGTGAAGATACTTCCCAATCTTCTAAGGACCTGAAGAGCTAATGCTGAAGGAACTTCAGCATCTCAAACTAAACTGGTTTAGCTTAAGTAACTTAGGGGATTTTATGTTTAAATCAACTAAAAGACTAAAGGGATTAGGAATTGAACCTAACAATCTCCCCCTATTTAAATATTCAAATAGACTAAGTTAAAATCATTTGTAAGTGAGCAAAACAACTTCTTCTTACATAACTGATATAAATTGAACAACATAAACTCATAACCACTTCTATTAACTTTCATTACATTACATTTACAAAAGATAAAGTCAATACAAATGATTTCTATACTACTGCCTCAGCTGCTCAATGGTTCTTGTAACACCCCTAAAATGGGTCACAGCGGAATAAGGATCTCCGGGGCATGTTACTTCATAGATCAATAACACAAGATATATATAGAACAACCAAAAAGTCATTTTAAAATTGAAACATTGGATTTAACAAATATTTGATACAAATAGCCCGAAGCTTTAACTTGTTCCATATTATTATTACAAAGATACTGGTTCACAACACATGAGTTTCTCAAAACATAATACAACCATATCTTTAGCATGACATCCCAAAACAAAATCACCAATGTATCCTTGGCACCTTATGCTTACTGATCTCCTGAAAAACATTGCTTTAAAACGTCAACAATAATGTTGGTGAATTCATAGGTTTGATAAATCATAATATGCAGGACCGCAAGACTTTCCCCGTGATAATGCAACACATGCAGACATCACAAAACCCGATTACATTTACCTAAGCTCATGACACTGAAGCTCGACAATCTTTCTTGCAATAATATATATTGCAATTTCTGCCCGATTAGATGTTTAACCCGAAACATCCCCAAATCCGACATGCTATACGTTCGTTCCCGGTGATAGCTAGTCACCCGAACGGGATGGTCAATCCCAAATAGATCTATTCATAACATTCGCGCTCACATAATGTAATTAACAACTACATCTATGCAATTGACAGTTCATGATAATGGGCTCAACTTGGGTTATCGCTACTTAGGCAAACATGTAATCAATATAAAATATCCACTTGCGTCCAATTTATAAAACAAAGCATGTTTCCACCCCATAGTTATAAATCATTGAAATCGTAAAAATGTGGGGCTATGAACTCACCTTGAGTTCTGATAATCCAAATATCACAGATAACGCGTCACGCAAATCGTCAGATGCAACCTATTTAATTTAAGGTCGTATAAGTACCATGTACTTCGATTAACTAACATCATATACAGGTCTATGTTAGTTACATCATACTATCGTTCGGGCTATCATAATTAAGAGGTCATGTAGTGAACGTATGAGGAGCTAGGACACTTTAAATCGTAAATCCAGCAACTCGTCGATACGCCACCCCGAAGAGGCCTCATTATGAAACTCCCTAGTAATATAGTACTTTGATAACCACATATAATTCTATACAGCTTAATCACCATCTAATTGTTTTGGAAAAATTGCGTTTAATTAGTTAAAACGTTTATAATTACCGTTGTAGTAAAACTGGCGTAACTTTCGCGTTTTAAGCCCGATTTTGACGTTTCTTATGCCCACGCTTTCGTATTAGGACGAGTTATCATAATTTGACATTTTCATATTTTTGATCCTCTGATGAACAGTACTTTTTACTGTTCACACCAGTTATAAAGTTATTTTTATAGTTTTAGTTATCGTAAAACCCGTAAACGTCGTATTTTATTCGTTATAGCTCCGTTTTTAGCGATTCTTTCGAGCACGTTCTCGTTATTGAAAATTCTATCAATTTATAAGGTTTACAAAAATAAAAGTTTCTGTCATGAATAGTGTTTTTACTGTTCATAGTTTATAAAGTTATTTTTATAAACTTTTAATTACCGAAAACCCGCGAAATTCATAACTAATTCGATATTAATTGAAAAATTACGATTCTTATCATTTTGGAATCCTAAAAATATGTTTTATTAGTTAAAATTATCAAACTTGCTGTTTGATTTAGTTTTTATAAAAGTTATTTTATAAAATTCGTTTAATTAACGTATAACTCGTAATTAGCGTAACTTTTTCGTTATTTATCCGTTTGACAAGTTTCTTACCTTTTCGGAATCGTCATAAGTCGTACTATCTTTCTAATACATAATATGGTTGTTATTGTACACGAACCAAAACAGCCCCTTTTGAATAAGAATGTACACTTGTTTATATAGTTTGTTTTATATACTTTTCTACTAAGTTAATTCCACATGTTTTTCCAACACTCTTAATATACTATATCTTATATATCATATAGTCCATGAGTTCATAATTTGTCCATTTGTCCAAGTCATTAAGTCCTTAACAACATTTTTAAACCATAATCTCCATAAGTAACTTTTTACTACAAGTTCATCCATAACCACTTTTACATCATAACCATAAGTGTACAAGTCTTTTACTTCCATTATGACTTTATTTTAGTGTCCATATATCATGACTAAAAGCTCATAAAACTATATTTACAAGAAAAATCCATGTTTACAAGTTAAACATATCCTAATGGTGATTTCACTACATATACATATAATCATATAGAGGAAAAGTTAAGGGCTTTAGATAACCTTAATGAGATGATGTTGGATGATGACAAATAAGTTCTAAACCCTTGTTTAGACTTTAAACCCAAGATTATAACCAAGAAAACCCTAGTTTCCAAATAAAAACCCTAATCTTGATTTATTGCTTCAACACTTGTAAATGATTAGCCAATGCTTGGAAACACCTTAGAATGTCTTAAGAATGATGTATGTAGATGTGTATAGGTTGTATAAAATTTGATATGGATTAGGTATTAAGGTTGGTTTGAGCCGTGGGTTGGCTAGAGCATAAAGGTGAGTTTGTTTGATTTTCTAGTTAAGTGTAAGACTTGTATGTTTTTCCTATCTCTAGTATACATGTATATATGGTAAGCCTTGGTCAAAAAGTATGTAATAGCTAGTCAAAAACAACATGAGGGTTTTAGAGATCTTGGTTGGGTCAAGGGAACAAAGTATGGTAAGGTTTAATGAGATGATATGGTACAAAGACCTAGTTGAAAGATTTATTTCATTTTTCTTGTATAAATTGCAACAAATTCGTCCCATGTATGATATATATGATATATTTTTGTAACTTTTATGTATTGGGTATAAAAGTGGGTATTTGTTGAAGTGTTGAAAAGTTTTGGTGGTTCCGGGTATGCCTAAACATACTTTATCGCGAAACGTACATAATTTACGTAACCGATAAAAATAAAATGAACAAAGATCATAATTATTCTCAAAATAATTATTTAATACTTGCTTGATGTAAACGCTTAATTGTTTGATGCCCGTTTACATTGAACGCTAATTTTTAGCTTAACATTTACGATTTATAGCAAACGCGTACAATACAAAAATGAATAGTAGATTTATCGACGTCGTCAATGACTTGAAAACACAGGGTGTTATAACATTTGTTGTTATTGTCTTGTATTTTTTAATCTGTGGTTTTGCATTTTTTTGAAGCTGTTACTACTGTATTTGTTGTTATTGTCTTGCATTTTTTTGCCTGGTACTACAAAAGTCATGGGTTGATTTTTTTCTCCTTATTGGCCTGGTACTACAAAAGTCAGCTTGTGTTTTGTATGGCATGTCTTTGGTTGTATTTCATAGATAGTGTGTCAATATCATGTTTGGTATGTATCATGATATGCTATCAAGTAATTTGTTGTATC
>BQNB010064967.1:0-20326 GCA_026074375.1 Tanacetum coccineum
CTTCAACATTAAAAATGTATTCGTTTGTTGTTATTTATTACTATGAGTAACCCTAAAATTGCAAATTTGGAAGAAATCACATAATGCAAAGATTGCTTCGTTCTTTATTGTATTTATGACACAAATTTTTCCATTACATAAGTTCATATCAACTTTCATTACCACATACCAAACCATGAAATATAACATCTCATATTAAACTCATATTAAAGTACCATCATTAGACCTCGTTAGGCCAAAATCATCTTTCCACACCTACGTTAATCTTTAAAACATGCACAACCATAATATGGTATAACGTAACATGTCATTTTCCTTGAACATATTACCATATGTGTACATATATATCAAGTGGCGGATACAAGATTTGAGACCGTGTGTGGCACGATCCGAGCTTACTTCGCTTCGCAAATTTTTCTTAGTTGTTCATATATTAATCATGTACTTTCCACTCATGTTCAAATAAACAAAGATGGTCTCATTATGTAATAGTGTAAGACTTAGAGTAATCCGACTAAACCGTTTGGTCGGTCTCCAGCCGACCTGACCAAACCTTCCATTACCTGGCATTCTGACCAACCAAACCCACCTTGACCTTTTCATTTGTTTGGGCAGCAGGGTGATCAAATGAAATGGGAAGTGACAAAACCCTTTTTTTCTTTTTCTTGTGTGTTGTGTGTGTACAGTGTGTGTGTGTGTGTGGGGGGGGGGGGGTAATGTGTGTGAATGTTTTGATGTGTTGTTTAAAAAATATTATTTAAGTGTGGTATGTGTGAATGATACGTTGGAATAAGAAGGTTCACTTGAAAAGTGGGATATCTTGTTCCTTTACACCTTTAATAATAATGTTGCACAATATATATCTTTTATGTCGATTACTCTAAACAAATAATAAGCCAAAAATAAATCACAAGGACTTTTAAAGAATTATTAAAAAAAAATTATTTAAATCTTGATAAAAAATTTATTTTAATGTTTTAAAAAAAAGGTGCTCGGTCACCTGTCAGGTCGGATTACGGGTGTTTGGTCATCGTTTGGTCTAAGAGAGAGAAAGCTGAGGTGGCGCTGATGTGACAGTCTGGTTTAGTCACCTGGTTTGGTCGGGTTACTCTTAATCTAATACACAATTTTCATTTAATAAAAAAGAAAAGAAATGACCGAAAAAATACAATCACATGCAAAAGACTTACTTATACATTAGTTAAAAAACAAATAACAAGTGTATTAGAGTACAAAACACTTTATCATCTTCCTACATCTTCATTTTTCTTCAAAAACAAAACCTAATGACATGTTTCTCTCAAAAATGGATGTAGCACATTCATAAAACAAAACAAAATCACATAAAAATACAACACGTCACCCATGTCTATATCTCCATTGGACTCATACATCTCAATTTTTGAAAAGTAACGTATCATGAAACATTATATAACCCGAACTTTGCTTTAATCTTACAACTTGTAAACATGTGGTCCCTTCGTAAAGACATCAAATTTAGCAAGTTACATTGCACACGATAAACTTGTAACGGTATTATACACATACAAACACACACATATTTCAATCATCATATTACCAGGGACGGAGCCAGTGGGGGGCTGAAGGGTGCTCGGCCCCCCTCAACACTGATTGACCTACCATATGAAGACGGTTCCCAAACCTTAGAGATTGAATCCTTTTAGAAGCTATGTATAAATTCTTGTTTTAATGGAGGTTTCAAGGTGAAAGTTTCATGAGGAAGATGACAATTAATACTGTACTTTTTATTTTTTTTGCAGACAAATGGCTGTATTTTTATTGAAATGTTTAACTTTGACCCCTCAAGTTTTTAATATATCATTTAGCTATGTTTAAAATGTACCTTTTTTCAAACTTGAATGTAGCTTTAAAAAAAATTGTATATTACTACTGAACATTTTTTGAGCCCCCTAACATTATTTTCTAGCTCCGTCTCTGCATATTTCTACACTTCAAATCCGAATAAGGAAGTTTGAAAATTAGTCCATATATAAAGATGGCAAAAATACCCGACCTGCCGGGGAAATTCAAAACCCGAACTAATTGGAGCGGGGTGGAGCATGCTTATCAGGTTACAAGGCGGGTTTAAGGCTTACACGGGGATTTTAATCGGATTTGAGGCGGGGAGCGGGGAATAACATCCCTGACCCGCCCGTCCGAATAATATATACACATATATACAATATATATATATATATATATATATATATATATATATATATATATATACACACACACATAACATATATATGGGGCTAATTATGAGTGTATAAATATGATTTAGTGACTTGATGCCACCTCAACGATGACATGGCATCCACAATTCAATAAATTTCAATAATTTTCGAATTTATATTAAAAATTAAGTACATAGCAAGGTTTGAACTCATGACCTATCGCTAACGTACAACAACCTTAACCAACCGAGCCAAGCTTCCATTTTTGTTTTACTATCCAAAACAATAATGATATACTCAAATTTTATTTGACCAAATCTATTACTTGACTTTTTAATCAAGAAAACCTTAATACATACACAATTTATAATGTACACATTCTTTCACACACAAATCAGAAGAACAAACAAGACAAAAAAAAATCCTAATTCAACATCACACGATTTGATAAATCAAAGGTATGTTTTATTCACTTATTAGTTTAATTCATATGTATGTAAAAGTTTATTGAAATCATGACCATCTATTATACAATATTGGATAATGTTCTTTGTGATTTAAGTTTTTTAAGATTGTCATGTAATATGATCAAAATCATTATGCTAATATTTAGTTATTGTGTAGTTGTCTCTGCTGCACTCCTCCATACATTGTTCCTGAGGTTCATTCTCGAAGAAAATATGATGGCAAGGTAACAAACCAAAATAGTTTTATATTAATCTTTTTTATACATGTTACAGTTATGGTAAAGATGATTTGGAATGAAACTACATCCTACATCTTTTAAAGTGACACTTTTTATGTAGGTTACTACATCTTTTAATATTTTATAGTGATACTGATGTTATGTATAGTTACGTGAATTCGAATTATGTATATTCAGCATGCGTATATGTGTATAACTAATTGAGCATATTGATTTTATTTATGACTTAGGTTAACAGTTGATATGTTGATGCAATCACTTGATTATCACTCACTCTTGCAAATTCGACATTGAGGTTGCAGCCTTAAGGTAATATTTTGTATTGATGTTGAAACATTTAAAATTTGAAATATAAGTCATATGCGTTTTTCATTATTGGATCATGCATGAATATAATTTATGTTCTTCAGAACATGCAAATGGTTGCTACTCTTGGAATCTTCTCAGCAAACATGATCAACTACAAAACTAGTGCTTGATCAATATGGATGGCAACTCTCCCTTGGTTTAGCCGTTGCACCAGAACTTTTAATCAGTGGGTGGCATACTTCTTCCAGAAACACCAAACAACATAATCCAACAATGATCAAGGAAAAATGGTGGAAAGTGAGGTACCCTAAATGTAGATGCTGAATTTAAAGACATGGTTGATGCGAGTGATCTGAATCTTTTGAAGAATATAAATAGACAACAGTTAGTTATCATAGTTTTTAGGCCCATATTTTAAATTCTTACATGGATTAAATCTATCTTATTCTATGCACCAGTAATATGACCTTCCTCAAACTTACTCATGATGTTTGTTGTAGCAGTTTGCTTGCAGCTCATGAAACGACGAGGCAACGGGCAAGAGTACATAAATCGTTACAAGATGGTGACCAAGTATGTCCTAATTCCCCATTTTATTGTAAGTTTAGTGCCATGTCCAAATTTGGTTGGAATGCCGAATGGGTTCAGTTCACTTTCTGTAAGGTCAGGGTATTAAGGTCGATACAATGACCATGCTTATTACAGAAACAAATTAAAAACCTTTCACCAATTGGATCCGAGTTCTGTCAAAACATTTGTAGACATTGCATATCAGTGTTTACATAAATCTCGTGAACAACGGGCCGACAATGTCTGCTGTTGTAGAAAAACTTAAAGCTGCACTAGAATTAAAGGAGCTTCATGATCTGAAACTGCAAAGAGAGCATGAGCAGGAAGAGATTCTTAAGGCTGCAGGGTTTGACTATGGAGAAATATTTAAGCTTGCAGATCGTCCTCTGATCTACAAATCTGTGAAGGAATTAACGAGTTAAATTGTATTTGAGGTTTATGTTTCTTTGGTGATTTGGGGTATTGAGATTTACGCAGCTATTGTGAAAACCTATAAGATCGTTGTAGCTCTAGTTTGTTAAGAACTAATCTAGGATAATGATAACATAGGCAGAATATTCAAACATACAATCAATATTAACATAACAAGGTTTTACCAAACATTCACCACAACCCCAATATTATTTGATCAAGATAATACGGTTACATCAATGAACTGTAACAGGGATCAAGGAAAACCTTGATTACCTTGAGGCTACACCAACTCTATACACGTCTACATCTCTAACACTTTGTGTACACATACTTTTCTGGATATCTAAAACCTATAACATGTATCTCTTTACATACTAGAGATATATAGGTTTACAAGGAAACATAATAAATACAATAAGGAAACTAAATCTTTTAATCTTTATCTTTATTCTTCTTGAGCATATCTTTTAGTATCTTGGTAAGCCAAAAGAAATGAGAGATTTAGTGAGCTTAAAAATAGAAAGAGAGATGTATGTATAAAAACAGAAATGAGTAATTATGTGAGCAAAAAGAATTGAGAGATACTGTGAGCATAAAAACAGAAAGAGAGTTTGTGTGAATCAAATTTGATGATGAAAGTTGCTTCTTGGAATGAAATTTGAATGATTACTGGTGTATTCTTCTTAATGCTGCTCAGTTTCAACTTAATGCTGCTAAGCTTAAGTTAATGCTGTTAGGCTTAAATTAGTGCTGCCCGTATTTGTTTATGCTATTAAGCGTATGTTAATGCTGCCAGTTCAAGTTTCTGCTGTTGAGGGTGATTCTATAAATACTTCGATTAAGGGTTTCATTTACTTCTTTATTCGATTTCACTTATTCAAACGCTCTCTAACCATAAACCCTAATTCAATTTTCATCTTTGATCATCAAAATCATCATTATGTCAAGCCCTAAGTTTGCTGAAATGCACAATGTAGTCGCGTTCTTGGAAAAACCCAAAGAAAGTGATGGGTTTGTAGAGATAATTGATTTCCTGAAAGCAAGTTCTATTCATTATGCTTTAACAGTCAATCCAGTTATCTACACATCTTGTATTGAACAATTTTGGGCAACTGCCAAGGTTCAAACGGTTAATGGAGTGCGACAGTTACAAGCCCTAGTTGATAAGAAGAGGGTTATTGTTACGGAGTCAAGCATTAGGAGAGATCTTCACTTGGATGATGCAGAAGGTACTGATTGTCTTCCAACTACTACTATCTTTGAAGAATTGGCACGTATGGGGTATGAAAAGCCTTCTCAAAAGCTTACTTTTTATAAAGCCTTTTTCTCTCCATAGTGGAAGTATTTCATTCATACTATTACTCAATGCTTAAGTGCTAAATCCACTGCATGGAATGAGTTCAGTAGTTATATGGCTTCTTTGATCATTTGCTTGGCAACTAATCAGAAGTTTAATTTGTCTAAGTACATTTTTGATGCAATGGTGAAACACTTAGATGGAGGAGTCAAATTCTTGATGTATCCACATTTTCTCTAAGTTTTCATTAATCAACAACTGGGTAATATGTCAACTCACAAGAAGATTTTTGTTAATCCCTTTCACATAAAGAAAGTTTTTGCCAATATGAAGAGAGCTGGAAAGGATTTCTCTGGGAGAATAACACCCTTATTTGATACTATGATGGTTCAAGCTACTAAAGAAGTGGGTGAGGATTCAGATCATCAAACTGGTTCCACTCAAACACCCATTATTGATCAACCATCTTTATCTTCCCAACCCAAGAAGAAACAACCATCGAAGAAGGCTCAGAGACAGGAGGCAGAGGTTCCTCAAGATGAGGCAGAGCATGAGGAAAGTGTACTAACACCTTCCAATGATCCACAACCTAGTGGTGAGGATAGCATGCAACTAACTGATTTGATGGCTTTATGTACCAAATTGCAAACATAGGTTCTTGATTTACAAAAAGTAAAGGATGCTCAAGCACAGGAGATTACTGCTTTGAAAAAAGGATCCAGAGGTTGGAAAGCAAGAAAATGTCAAGACCTACAGGTTTAAAGAGACTCAGGAAGGTTGGTATGACTAGGAGAGTTGAGTCCTCTAAAGATCAAGAGAGTTTGGGTGCTCCTAAAGATGCATCCAAATAGGGGAGGAGTATTGCAGATATTGATGCTGATGTTGAGGTAACTTTAGTTGATGAAACTCAAGAAAGGAAGGATGATGACTTGATGTTTGATACTGGAGTTTTGGATGAGATGCCTGTGGAAGCTAAAGTTGATGGGAAAGAAGAACAGAGTACTAAGCCTAATGATAGTACCGCTGGTGAACCAGTTACTACTGCTAGTGTTGAAGGTAGTGCTGTTCCTACAACAATTGAGGAAATCACTTTGGCTCAGACACTTATACAGATTAAAGCAGCTAAGCCTAAAGTTGTTACTACTGCTGCTACAACAACAACAACTACAAGACCCAAGGATAGAGGGGTGGTTGTACAGGAGCCAAGTGAGTTCAGAGTTCCACAAGAGACACAATCTTCAAGTTCTAAAGATAAAGGAAAAGGTATTATGATTGAGCCTGAAGTTCCTTTGAAAAGAAAAGATCAAATTGCTCTTGATGAACAAATTGCAAGAGATATTCAAGCTAAGTTGGATGCTGAGTTGATAGAAGAGCAAAAGCTAGCAAGAAAACAAGAAGAAAAAGCCAACATAGCATTGATTGAGTCATGGGAAAATACACAAGCTATGATGATAGATTGCTGGCTGAGAGACTCCAATCAAAGGAAAGAGAGGAGTTGACAGATGAGGAAAAAGCAAAACTATTTATGGAACTGATGAAGAAAAGAAGAAAACATTTTGCTGCACTTAGAGCACAAGAAAAAAGAAACAGACCTTCTACCAAAGCACAAAAGAGAACTCAAATGTCTACTTATCTTAAGCACATGGGTGGATACACATACAAACAGCTAAAAGGAAAAAGCTTTGATGTAATTCAAAATTTGCTTGATAAGGAAATAAAGAGGGCAAATACCTTTGTAGCCATAGGTTCTGAGGTACAGGAAAGCAAAGAAAAGTAGGAAGAAGGTAGAGAGGAGACAACTAAAGGCAGCAGAAAGAAGATGCTTAGAAGGAAAAGAGCAGGGAAAGGACAACAATAGGAATCCTCAAAGAAACAGAAAGTGGAAGAAGAAAAAGAGTCGGATACAGTTGATGAATATGATGAAGATGAGTTAAAGAAGCTTTTGGTAATTAAAAAGGATGAAGATATAGCAATTGATGCTATACCACTTGCTACCAAATTACCAGAGATTATTGATTACTAGCTTCATAAAGAGGGTATGATGGTACATTATCAGTTGATAAGAACAGATGGAAGTTCCAAGAGATACTCTTCAATAATAAGAATGCTACAAGGAATAGACAGAGAAGACTTAGAAGCTCTTTGGAGGATAGTGAAGGAAAAGTATGGTGATACAAGGCCTAACAATGAGTTTAAAAGAGTTTTGTGAGGAGATTTAAAAGTTATGTTTGAACCAGACAAAAGGAGTGATGTATGGAGAATTTTACAAGGATACAGGGTGACCATTTAGAAGTTGATTGATTCATCTGGAGTTCACTTTGTAAGGTTTGATAATCTTCACATTTTTGTGTTGGTTGAAAAGAGATACCCCGTCACACCAATTACCATCACCAATATGCTCAACAAGAAACTTCAAACTGATCATCAAAATGAGATGTGCTATCAACTGCTAAAGCTTATGATGAAATAGAAAAAAGGTCTATGAAAGGTTTGAATGCATCTTCCTGAAGTATGATGAAGACTTTTAAAGAAGAAACTTGAAGATTCAGAAGATGAACATCAAGTTTAGGGGAGGATTGTTGGGACTTAAAAGACTTCATGGATTCTTAGAAGTTACTGCTGCTCAGGTACATAATGGAAATTATGCTAAGTGGTTAGTACTGGTAGTATAATGTTACCACTGCTAGTTACTACTGTTAGTATAATTTAGTACTGGTAGCATAAAGTTACTGCTGTTAGTTGAAGTTAAGACTGCTCAATGTTGAAGACTAAAATATAAGCTAAGTAGTTAGTGCTGCTAGTAGTAAAAGTTAAGACTGCTAGTACAAGTTACTACTGTTAGTGTATATTAGTACTGCTAGTACTAATGTTACTACTGCTTATGTTTATTAGTGCTGCTGGTGGAAAGATTACAATTGTTTGAAGACTTTCTACTGTCAAGAGGATAAAGACGAATTAAAGAGATAAAGATTGTTTGAAGAACAAGAATGCATGTGAAGATAAGTGTTGAGATATTTATGTACGAGATATACATAATGTATTTATTTAGAAGATTACGTTTATGTTTAGAAAAGATTGAGATATCTTAGGAATATATTGTAAGCCGACCAGGACTCCTTATTCTATAAAAGGAGGCTCTAGGGCATTAGTTGAGACATCACAAAACACGCAGTCGTATCATTATCAGTTTTCATAGTTTTCAAAGTCGATTGAGAAAAGCTTCAAGGTTGTAAACCTCAGTACTAAGTTAAGAGTACTCGTATTATTAATCTAATAATATTGGATCGTTTGGTTATATCTTTGTTGTTCAAGATTACTGTTTCATTGATTTTACTTCTAGAGTATTAAGGTGTAGATTCCGCATACACTTTAATATACATACAAAGTTTCTACAACAAGTTATTTTGGATTTATCCAAGGTAATTTAACCTTAGACAACCTAAGGAATCGATCTAGGTTTGGGATCAACAAACCCTTTACTAAAAAAAAGTTGGTATCATATATGATTGTCTACATGAATTCTCACACGTGTGTTTATTTTTTTTAACATAAGTTATATGAATAGTTTTATTTGCTTTTTATTATTTTCATTTTATGTTTAAGATATTTGTCATTATTCATAATTTTTTTTATGTTCGCTTAGAATTTTTCAAGTAATATTATAAAGCAAACCCGCCCATCGGGCGGGTCATGAAACTAGTATACATATATATATATGTATGTATATATAACAACCCAAGAATTTTCATCAAATACAAAACCTATTTTACTATGATCATAATTGTACGGGGAAATATTTCGCTTTATTACATTACTTGCATTGTCAATATCTCATTAAGCAAGGTAACTTGCATAACTAAAGTAGACAAGCTCACGCAATACCGATTTAACTTTACTGGAACGTTTAGTTATCAATTCCATTTAAGTGGAGTACCACTCTTTTCTCCTGACATTTTGCTCGGAGGAGTTCGCCAATGACTCGCTTCTTATTACATTTCCACCAGGAAATGATGATCTTCCTTTTGATATCGAATCCGATCTTAGAGAAATAGAATATTTGCTTAACCATGATCCTACCAAGGAAATGGATTCTATTCTCGAGGATTCGGTTGATGAGGGTAATCTTGCAGATCCTAATAATGATCTTGTTGATACCATTCCGAGATGATTCACCGATGAACTCTCTTGATTGATTCAATCTCAACCATTATATGATGATGTCCGATGATCGATTTGTTGAATTGAGTCTGATAATGATGATGTTTATGATGATCATTTTGACTCCAAGGAAGATAAAATCAAAGAGTCTAAACTCTTGATTGATGAACTTGACCCCCCTAGATCAAGTGATTTCCTTCCTTCCCCCGAGTATGACTCGGTTCTCTATAAGGATTTTTCCGAGGTTGATGCTTTGCCTTCAACCAATAACGAGGACAAGGTATTTAATCCGGGTATACTCATTCATGAGAACTCTTTTGGAAGTTTACTATTCGAGTAACACCAGATAAGAATGAAAGAAGATATCCATTTTCTAATGCTTCTTAATTCTTAAGGATTTTTTATCCTCTCTTTATGAAATCATTTCTTTCCCAAAAGAAGTTCCCGGGTTCGAAACTCTACTCTCGTTTTCATCTGAAAATGAGGAAAAAGTTTTCAACCACGGGATTCTCACTTCTAAAGGAGTTCATACTTCTATTCTCCCGGAATTATCTTATCGGGACTCTAAAGCTTTCAAAGTCATTAATATTTTTGAAAGCCCGATGGAGATTTTTCCTTGCTCTTATGGAGAGGACATCCGTGTTTTGGATGTTCCGTGTCTCCATTTTTATCCCCCATGAATAACTTAATTCGGGGGACGGGTCAAGCTTAGTGACCTTAAACAAGCGCTTCGTGGGTGGCAACCTATGCTTATCCTAATATAATATAATAGTAGTAATGAATAAGTGTGTTGTGAGGGCTCGCCTCTTCTTTCTTGTGTTCATGTTCTTTGTTGTATTATGTCCAGGAATGCCCGGATTATGAAGCATCTCATGCTCGTGGTTTTGTCCTTCGTTCACTCGAGCTTCAATCCTTTGCATAATTTTAGGAATCCAATATCCTAAATCTTAGCGACTAACGTTTATCTTTGAGCATACTTAATAAACGGCTTTAGATTTACGTAGAGACCCTTCTTAAAACATTCGAGGACAATGTTCGTTCTCGTTATGGGGGGGGGGGGGATCTATCGATTTGATTATGCTTGTAGCCGTTGTTTTCACGTAACCCTGTTTTTACCACCAAAATACTAAAAAATGAAAAATTTAAAAAAAATTCTCAAAAATAAAATAATTGTTTTATCACAATTTTTGATTTTCCTGCTGGGTAGAAAAAGAATAAATTTTCACTCATAGAGTGTGTTGAGCTTAGCTTTTTGGGTTTTTTTTATTTTCCCTTTTTTAACTTTCTTGGACTAAGCATTAGCGAATCTTTTACATTAAGATTTTAAAATTACGAAGAACGGAAATAATGAGATAAGAGTTAATTATGAGTTAGATGCCTAAAAAGGATTAGTTGGGAAATCTTAAGAGCTTCATAGTGTAGTTTGGACTTATTCTCTCCATAAAGCTTTCTAACGGACTAATACTACATGCTCTCTGTTCAAAAATTAAACTTATATCAACAATTTTTGAAGTATAGAGGATATCAATAATTTTAGTTTAAATTTATACTTAAATTTTCTAAAAGGAATTTTCATCTAAAGCATGGTATAATATAAAATAATGGTGAAAAATAAGCGGTAACAACTAATCATATAACTGTGGGCTGATAAAGTTTACGCATCTTGCCGGATCACAACGATGTTGCTAGTTCTTCTAATAGGAACATAGTATTTTATCGGCCACCCCTGGACTGATAAAAGTTTGTTGCATCTTGCCGGCTCACAACCGATGTTGCAGCCTTCTAAAAGGTCGAGGATTTCCTTAGTTTAAAGGATGCATAATTATATTAAGTGTAATATATGTGATTTAATAAATATAGGGAAAATCTCTTTTTCTTAAATTTAAATATGCTTTTGAACTAAGACTATTTCGTTTTAAGTTGTGATTTTTGTTATACAGGGACATCTAAGAGTTTTTTGAAACCGGGTTCCAGAGTTCTGATACTCAGTCTCTTGGGGGTGTCAAAAGCCTGGTCACTTAGCCGCAAGGTTGGGATGTGCCGAGATGAAAGTCGCTACATGGGATGATCTCGCCTTCAAACTCATAATTTTTGGGTGGAATGTAAAACAGGGAAATTTTTTTGCAAATTGTTGAGCCATGGTTTGAATTCGAAAATGGCCCACATTCACTCTTAATTATATATATAATTATCGGGAGTGAAAAGTTCACAAGTTACAGTTAAAAATATGAGTAGTGCTAGCATCTTAACTTATATTTAACGGTGATTTCGTTTTTAAGCTTGGTTTGGGACTAGTGAAAAGTCAGGGACGATGAATTTATCCTTTTTGGGCATTTTAGGATGAAAAATGCATCTATATTCAGTGCCTAAAGTTTGCAAATAACGGAAAGTAAACATGTTAGTTATTGGTTGAAAATGAAAAATACAAAAAAATGAGAGAAAAGGGAAAAAATACAAAAATATGTGTGCGGAATAAGTGTGAATATTTAAAAAATGGTCAAAACGGGGCTTTTCAAAACTTATGATTCTTTAATTTCCCTTGATGAACACTTAGCTACTTTTCGATCTGGTAATTCGTCGAGGGGATTGTGATACTTGGTTTTCTTAGTGTTAATTATGGTCATTGCGTGAAGACACGGGACAATATACTTAGTATGGGGATTTTGGCTATGTGCTTAATTACATATACCTTTTGCCTATAAAAACGTGCCTAAAAATGACAATTTACCAAAAAATACATTGTATTTGTGTGTTTTGTGATTTATGATTGTGCAGGTAACGGATATTCACTAAAGGACAAATCAAGGCCTATTTACGGACAAAACCGGAGTCAATGGGATAGAAAGGCGTGAAAATTAAAATGGGTCAAAGTCAAACTAAAAAAGTCAACAAAAGTCAGTCAAGACGAGACGATAAACAAAGAAATCTTAAATGGGCCAACCCTTACCCATTTAATGGGTCGGGTCAGCCCATTAAGCCTTCATTTATAAAGCTTTAACTTTAAAAAGTCCATAAACCATTAAAACCTTACCCGACCCAAACAAAAAGCCTAAACAATAACCCCATTAACCCCTTAACCCCGTTAATCCCATAACACCATACAATACCTTACATCGTTAGTCCTCAAGGACTAACATGGTTAGTCCAAAAGGACTAATGATGCAACAACTTGCCAAAAACAGGGCTAACCCCCGTTACCCTGTTCATACCAAAACCAATTCCCGCCAAAGCCTCTACCCCACTATTCACCCATCGTTTTCCTTCAACCCTTCTCCCCAAAACGTCTCTTTCCCATCCAACCCCACCTCACAAAACACCAAAGGCCACCTTGGCAATCCTCTTAATCCTCATTCGTTTGTGAAAGAAGACAAAGAACCCAGGGTTGAGATGATAGGACTTGGAGACCAAGCAAAATGGAAGGCTAGGATTGATTTTGGACTTCTCTGACACAAGAAACACACCCTTGTTTCTCTCACAGAAGAAACACAAGTGAAGACCCCAAGACTTAGTTTTTTTTAAATAGGACCTTGTAAGCCTTTCATGGCATCGAGTTTTTAGTTAGTTAATTTTTCAGCTTATATTTAAGTCTTTTTAGCTTATTGTACTGTTTTTTAAAGCTTTGTACTGTTTTATTTAAGTTTAATGAAATCCAAGTTTTTATGTTAAAACTGTTTTTAAGTTAATGCTTTTATGTTTTAATACGTGTGATAAGCTCACACAAAGCTCTTTTTTATCTCTTACTTAAGCTGTTAACTCAAGCACTAAAGTTTTTCAATTAATTATAGTTTAGTGTTTTAGTCATTTACTAAAAAATCACTCAAAAAGATGCTTAAAAGTGGATGATAAGCCAAACCTGGATGGGCTTATAGGTTTTTACTAGCTTGTTTTAAACAAGCTAGAGCTTGTAGACAAAGCTCTTAAGAGCTTATTTGCCCTTGTTTAGAGCAAAGGGTTTTGTAAGTCCTTACTTTTCATTTTTAGCTTAAAATTGCTTATTTCCTTATTTACTACTTATCTTTGCTTACTGTTCCTTATTAGTGTTGCTTATACCTTATTTATGCTTGCTTATTACTTACATGTCATTTGCTTGTGTCTTTAGATAAAACCGCCTTTTACATTGTTCTAAATTGCTATTCTTGCCTGCTTATTTAATTGCTTATTTCTGAGTCATAGTTGCTTATTTGTCTTCATTTTACATTGTGCATAATCTGTTTTGAGTTTGTTTAAGTTTTCTTAGCCTGTTATAAGCTTAAAATGGTTTTTCACTTTCTTAAGGGGTGTTTGGCACTAGCAGTATTAACATTAGTTAATACTGCTTGATGTCTTTTGACCTTTAAGTCAACTTTGAAAAGCTCAAAATAAGTTTATAAGTCATCTTAGATAAGTTTTCAAAGCTTAAAAATCATTTTTTAGGTTTTTAGTAATCATACTTTGAATCTGTGGAGTTTTGGTTTAAATTCATAGCTTATTTGCTTATGATTTGAATAAGAGCTTGCAAGTGTTGTTTTCCTTACTTGTTTTATGTTTCTAAATGCTATTAGTAAAGAGATGGACAAGTATGCTTTAGTTTAGTAGTTTTGGTTAAAAACTGTCAAAGTAGTTTTCTTTTAGTTTCAAAGTTTTAAAAAGCCCTTTTTCAATCATAGATTCAGATAAGTTAAAGTTAGATTTAGAATTTGAAATTTCTTGCACAAGCTCCTTAGGTGTCAAGCTCAATCTGTTTTAGCTTAAATATTATTTTAGAGCTTATTTTATTAGCTTAAAGTAGGCCTGCACTTTGTCTATTGTCTTTTATTCAAAACTTGATAAAACCAAAAACATAGGATTTTAGTTTAAACAGCTTTTTCATAGGCCTTTTTTCACAGCTAATTTGATTTTTAAAATATTTTTTGATTGATGATTTAGATAGATTATTGTATAAGCTTTACAGTGCTATAAGTCCCTAAGCCATAAGGATCCATTTACTAGCTTAAAATTAAGCTAGAAAAGTGCCTTTTTGGCTGTTTGGTTACTGGTTTTGAGAAATAAGCTCATTTGCTTTTATGAGCTCATGTCTTATTGAATTTGCTTATCTTGTGTTTCATCTTGCTTATTAGGTTAGGTTTTAAGTTCTGTTAGCTTATTTAGCTTAGGGTAGAGCTTATTTAAGCTTATTAGCACTTTTAGTTCAGGATATAAGGTTTAAAAGCCTTTAAGTGATTATGTCATTTTAAGCTTAGTTTAGCTTATTTTGTTAGTTTATTTCTGATTCTTAGTGCTTATTTAGTTTAGCCTTAAGATTGTTTCTGCTTATTTGCTTTTTCTTTTTGCTTATTGTGTCTAAAAATGCTTAACAATTAGCCTTTTAGTCTCTTAGAATTAAAAAGCCAAGTCTATCACCTTTTAGAGCTTATTTCCAGCTTATTTTAGGTTTTTATAAAAAGTACTTTCACAAAAGTTGCTTATTTTTAGGTCTTAAAGATTTTTCAAAAAGAAATTTTCAAAAAATAAAAAGCTTAGTAATCAGGGAAGTCTAGGGTGAGTAAGGCTCGAACCCCAGACCTCAACCCAATTACCAAGCCTTTAACACAACACACACTCACCAACTGCCCTGGGGACTTTTTCATTCTATACTTGCAAAATTTAATACTTAACATCATTTCATAGTTTTAAGCTATAAGTCCTTTTTGGCTTATTTCCAGCTTATTGAGAAAAGATGTTGGTCCCATTTTATTTTTCCTAGGATTACAATAGTTAAAAGTACTTTCACAATTTTTTCAGAATTTTCCAAATTAGTTTAGTATTTATAATTAATTATTTAGATTAAATCCGTTTTTAATTCATAATAAATAATATAAAAGTAAAAAAAAAATATAATTCTTTTTTAGAAAATTTTCTTTTATCATTTAGGACTGTTAAAAATTAAATTTGCTTTTGTAGGGTTAAATTTGTAGAATTTAGGTTTTTAAAGAACGGGATTCGGATCCCGTTATCGTTTTTCGTGTTTTAGCTTTAATTGCTTTAATTTTGGGTTTGCCTTTACTTGTTTTTGTAATTTATTTATAGAAATAGATTCCAAATCAATCATTGACCATTCAAAACACGCGATCAGGAACGTAACCTAGGTTTTCCATTCACGCCTCATCGGGAAACGACTCGGGAAGGTTTTTTGGGATTTTTACTTTGGGTAAAAGTAATTTCCTTCTTAAAGTCTTATGGAATTCTTACTCTCTCTTGTTTAATTGATATTATCCTATTATATATTTATATTATATATATTTATATATACTAAAGGATTGAAGTCAGATATCATGAGGCAAAGAGATTGCCTTAACCGGTTTAGCAAAATATATTGGGTCATTCCAACTTTCGTTTCATAGAGGGTGAGGTCCTCTATAAGTGCCCAAGATTTCTCGGTGTTTTTGTCACGTAGCTTACCAATGGCCGATTGATTGATGGTTCGCCATGTGGCGGGATTCACATGGTCGTAAAAGATTTGGACTTTGAGCCACAAATCTATACCATGATGAGGGACTTTTTAAAGTAAGTCCTTAAAACAAGTCCATGCTTCGGAAAGAGATTCACCTTGATGTTGTTGGAACACCAAGATGCCATTTCGGAGTTTAGCAGTTCTTCCCGGTGGAAAGAACTGAGCAAGGAAACGGGTAGTGAGATCCTCCCAAATGGAGATGGATCCCGCGGGAAGACGTTCAAACCAATTGCTAACTTGATCACGAAGAGAAAATTGAAATAAACGTAGTCGTGTTCTTTCCCTATTTTTAACATTAAGGTTAAGAGAGTCAACGATTTTAAGAAAATCCTTAAGATGTTGATTTGGATCCTCGGACCGAAGTCCGTGGAATTAACATCCGTTTTGCACCAATCGGATGGTGTCGGATCGTAGAGACACCACATTGTTCCCATTGGGGAGCTCAATGGTGTTTTGATATCCCTCATGGCTTGGTCCTCCTAATGTACGGGGTGGATTTTTGTTTTCCATGGTGGTTAACGAAAAAGAAGGTTTTTACAAAACAAAGGGAACAAAGAAAAAGATAGACTACGAGAAAGGTAATAAAAATAAAATAAAAATCTCACTTGATAGGAATCTTGTGAGTAGACCTAAGATAAATAGAATCCGAATCCTAGACTATTCCCCGACAACGGCGCCAAAAACTTAATGTGCGATGATTGCAAGCCGAAGTTTTACAATCCTCCTAGGCAGTGTACCTAATCGTTATAGTGTAGTATAGGTAAGACTCGGGGGATTGATCGTTCTATAGGGGAATAGTTTGGGTAGGCTCGAATCGAATGTCACTAAGGTCTAAGGATTGACAGAAGATTATTTTTGTGTGTTTATATTTTATGAAAGCAACTAAAATATTGGGTTTGAAGGAGGTTTGATTAAACTAATAAGTACTCTTAATTCTATTCTAATTTGTAGAAAAGTAAATGTGACGAAAAACTCTTATGGTTAAACAAATGTGTTCACCTAATTATGCACTACTCCCTAGTTGTCTTCTCTTGTTTTATTACCCGTCACCCTCGTAATGCAATGTGTAAGTATCTGATAAATTAAACACCTAACTCAGAATCCACCTAAATGGCAAGGTAGTATGAAGAATGTTGCGTAGGTATCATCTAACATATCCGTGTTTCCCTAGACGTCTTCGAGTTGCAATTAAGAAGCTAGTTTTCTAAAGCCTAACGCGCACACCATTAACAAGAAGCAATAAAAAAAGATAAACAACTAGGTTTCATGCAATAATAAGTAAACACAAATTAAATTTAGTCAAGCATGTTAATTGAAAGCAAAGAACAATTAATCAAACAATACATAGACATATCAAAATATTAAAAGGAATAAAGCACTTAACTTCAATTAAATATGGAGTTATGATGAGAACACTAGGATTAAAAACCCTAAAAATCATCTAAAAACGCTACTACAAAATATTGGTTTGTTCCCTAAATTTTTCCACACAAAACCTAATAATAAAGGGTTCTATATATAGAGTAAAAATCATGACATCGTCACTTGTAAGTTGTGACGTCGTCAACCTGTAGAATATTCTTCGAGCTTCTCAGAGTCTTTGACGTCGTCAATATAAGTCCTGACGTCGTCCCTTAAATACTTTGATGGCGTCACAGTGAATTCTGACGCCATCTCCACGACCTGTACATCAATTCTTCATCATTTTTCTTGTAGAGTTGTAATCTTGTCCGTTTCTACCCAAATTGAGTCAAAGTCACGTGTATTTCCTCTAAATGCTAAAGGACAAGAAGAAACGATTAAGCACGATAAATAGATATATCTGCATGATTTTGGGGTTTAAATGACCCTAAAAAAGTGTATAAAATAACACCTCATTAGGATCATGTTTGGGTTGGGATTTTATGACCCATCAATCTGACAACCTGAACCCGTCAACCTAAACCCAACCCAAATTTCCACCCCTAGTTTATAGCAAGGTTTGATCACGGTCTAATAATTATACCACATCACACTGAAAAATAACCAAGTTGGCCCAAAACACATGATCGAGGATCGGACTGAATTGTGTTTGGCCCGCTCCAACAAAGCATAATAATCGGTTATGCATAAGGAAGAACTAATGACCAAGTAAGAGAAAAGTGGTGGACCGAGGAGCGGAACGAAATATGTTCGGACTAGTCCGACTCAAGCCGATTTACAAGTTTTGTTGAGTATGTGGTTTATTCTGCTCAACCCTAGTTTATAGTTTTATAAAAGTGTTTGTTAACATAATTGTAAAAGTGATTTGTGGTGTACAAAATGGTGTAAAAATAACATTAGAATTTGAAAGCTTTTTTTGACAGTGTTAAAATAAGTAGCGATAATAAAACTACATATACCATTTGTCATATCCCCTTTTTGTAGCGGAAGATAGCGGGGCGTGACTTTCACGGAACAAAGTCACAAGTTACATTGAACAACCTATATAGAAGTCATTGAAAATACTAGTTTGATTACAACAACAGAGTTTCCACAAAAGGACATAGTTTTAAGAGTTCACAACATCAATGAAAAAGATTTATATACATACCCAAACATAATTAGTAATGCAATGAAATCTCTAATGAAATGAGGCCGTAAAATATAACTCTAGTATGATGCTCTAAATTCTATCTATGTTACATGTGACTAAGGACCTGAGAATAACATGCTAAAACACGTTAGGAACACGAAAGTGTCGGTCACTTCCATAGATAATTGTAGTTAGCCCGTTAAGTTAATTTTTGGAAACTTACTAGGCTAGTTAGCTAAAGCCCATGGACAAACCCATGAAGGCCCAAGCCTATGTCCACATGTAAGTATTTATACACCTCTCCATGCCTTGGAGAGGTGGTTGGTTGGTTGTATTTTTCACATAGTTAATGCATTTCTTTTTTTTACTTTCTCTTACTAGAAATACTTCTTTCCTTCCAACTTTCTCTCTCCAATTCTTGTTGTTAAAGATTACTCATATTCTTCAATTGGTATCAAGAGCCATAGAGTGGTGTGTTTAGTTTTTGTGTTAATTTTTTTGGTTTGTGTGTTTCTTGCAAAAATTATCCTTTTTCTTATTTTTTTTCTTTGTGTTCGAAGTTATTGTGTACATTAAAGGATCATTTTCATAGGTAAATTTGATCTTGTATCTTTAGGATATATGTGTACAAGCTTTGAATAAAGAAAAATATCATTTTTGGTCATATTTGTGTTTGAAAACTTTAGAAAGAACAAAATCTTGATTTTAAATGTTTCGGCTTAAAAACCTTAAAGTCTTCAATTTTCTTGTTGTACAAGTATTTTTGCAAAACAACCATCAAAAAGGCATCTTTTTTGTTTTAAAATATTTGGGTTTCAAAATAGTGTAAGTCGAACAACTGAAGTCGAACAACTAAAGTCGAACAACTGAAGTCGAACAACTGAAGTCGAACAACTGAAGTAGAACAACTGAAGTTGAACAACTGAAGTCAAACAACTGAAGTCGAACAACTGACACTTAGTTGGTACCGAACAACTGACACTTAGTTGGAACCGAACAACTGACACTTAGTTAGAACCGAACAACTGACACTTAGTTGGAACCGAACAACTGACACTTAGTTGGAACCGAACAACTGACACTTAGTTGGAATTAAACAACTAACACTTAGTTAGAACCGAACAACTGACACTTAGTTGGAACCGAACAACTGACACTTAGTTGAAACCGAACATCTGACACCTAGTTAGAACCGAACAACTGAAACCTAGTTGGAACCGAACAACTAAACTGAACAACTCAAGTTTCCATATTATACGGTTTATTTCTTTGACTCGTAAAATCCCGTGAAACATTGACTTGTTTTCCCGGTTTTGTCAAGAATTGTAAAATCCTGTGTAGTTTCAAGAATTAAAACACTTAGAAGACAACTTAATCAAACACAATTTCTTTCTACCATCGTTCGATCAAACAAATAATCTATTAGCATACAAATTTCTCAATGACGACTCTTGTTGACAAAGCGATTCTTTCGGGTGCTGACAATCGTCCACCTATGTTGGAAAAAGATATCTACGACTTTTGGAAAAGCATAATGGAGCTATACATGATGAATAGACAACACGGACAAATGATCCTTAAATCCGTTGAAAATGGTCCACTCATCTGGCCTATAATTAAGGAAAATGGAGTGACTAGACCAAAGAAATAT
>BQNB010064967.1:23443-35111 GCA_026074375.1 Tanacetum coccineum
AGGATAAGATTAAAAAGGACTTAGAGGAGATTGAAACAATAAATATTGAATTGGATCATAGGGTGTCTAAGCTTATTGCTGAGAATTGTTGGAATATGAACAAATATAAATTATATATGTCTGGAAATTATTCGAGCCTATGGGGACACACACGTTAATATGTAGAACGATGTTTTATATATTAAAGTAAATGATAATTACATTAGTTAGTTGTTTAAATGTTAAACTAAAAGGACTAATGTGTAAAACCGAGAAAAAGGAAGGTTTGGGATTGCTTTCTTTACCTTCAAGTTATAGAGGCTATATAAAGGGATTCAAGGGTTCATTATTGATGTGTGTTTTAAGAAAATAAACCTTAAATCTCTCCTCCCTCTCTCCCTTGGTTTGTTTGACCGAAACCCACAAAGGGTTTTCGGTTTGGGCTTTTGGCTCGACCTAAAGAAACCACAAAGGTTTCTGTTTTAGTTGATTGTCAAAATACAGTGTTTTATTTGCTAAACCACTACTAGTACTAGCATACTTTATCGTTTGCTAAGAACATATTGTGTGTGACGAAGTAGAGGGATTATTCTTTTGATCCTTGGTGGTTTCGCGTGGTATTATACACACGCGTATATTGAAGACGGTGTAACGTTTATTGCTATAAACAGTCTAACGTTCCTTGCTAAAGGTATACATCTTCAATCCCTTGTTAATTATAAGTTCTATACGTGTTTGATCTTTCTGCTGCGTACTCGTGATATGTTTAATTGTTAATTAGATCTAAAATCCAAACAGTGACATCACGAGCCATCGTATATGAATTTGTAATTACAAGAATAAAATTAGACAAACAAATTAGGGTTCTTGATTAATTTTAAGCCCTGTGGGCGTTTTATGCATCAAGATTCGATCTTTATGCATCAAGATCTAATTTTTATTGGTTATTAAAATTGATTAGACGATTTTTAGGTTGTATGCAATTTTATGAATAAAACTTGATGTGTTTAAAATTGTTAATTGATCCGGTTTTATGTTAGATTAATTGTTAATTTGGCATCCACGATAAATACATGCAATTTATCGTGGAGGCGATATATGATATTAATCTTGTTAATTGTTAAATTTATTTATGCAAATATGATGATCAAGACTTAAACATAGAATACTAAATTTATGTGGTTTCGATCTACGACTTTAAAAGCTAGGGAAGACCTTGGCATGTCTTAATGGGGCCTAAAAGTTATTTTCTGTGCTATATGGTATGTATTTGTATAAGGCTTACGCAATCGATTATATCGATGTATGTGGCCGGAGTTTATAGGACGAAGGAGCCTTATATAGATACATACATGTTTTAATTATTAGATAATTAGGATCATTATGAATATTTGCATGACTTAATTGTTAATTGTTAATTATTGAATAATTGTTATGTGAACTAGTTTCATGTTTATATTGTTTTATTTTAAGTATTGGACTTATGAGAAAATAAAAGGGGTTTTCAAAAATAAATGTAAACATGACTAATTATTATGAAATCAGATTTATTATGGACTATTTATAGTTCATAATGTGTTTTCAAATTAAAGTTTTTTTAATGATTAAAACTAGACGCTATGGACTCATGGGAAGTACGGCTCATCCACTAGAACAAACTATAAGAGAAGTTTAAGGAGGATTTTCCTAAAGAATTTAGGTTTTTAATATGCTTTGTGCTGACCTGATTCTTCGCTTCTTTGTGCGTTCGATTGGAGTTACCGTGAACCATGGCATGTCACTACAATGTTATTTTTTTAAACCATAACTCTTTAAATTTGGAAACACGTTGAATTGTCAATTTTAAAAGGTAACATTACCTATATATTAGATGTATAGAAAATATGTGATACCATAATAAATAACTAAATTGAGTAAAGTTTTTATTAAAATCTATGATACGAAGATGTATGCATGCTTCTTCGTATAAATTTGTCATGACAAATATTATACCCTTTTTAAATAATTTATTGCCATCCAATTCATAAAAACACTTGTAGATGCTTTTTACTATGCGTGAGACGTATGTAGATCGTAATCCCAAGGTGATTATACACTTTTTCGTGAGACGTTAGTGTTACACAATCAGAGTTTTTGATTGGATGACTTAATCGGTTTACTGGTGAGACCTTAAATCAAGGCATAGATGGGATGAAACATGCTTACTAGAATATTATTGTAATAAAGTAAGTCCCAAAATGTTCTAGGAATTACACCGGTGTCAATTATTGATCGTCAATTACCTTTTGAGTACACCATCACTAGCAGATCAACTGATGTGGTGGTGGTACGTCAAGTAGGATCCTAGTCTTTAGAAAATTAATTGTTTATTGTATTAAACATGGGTAGTTAATTTTCTTCAAGAAGTTTTATCGAAAATACTAATTCTTGAACTTTAACTATGTTTTGTAAATGGCACTACCTGTCTAAAACATAAACCATTCGGCTTTCAGGTCAATGTTTGAAATTTCTGGAAACAATTTCAATGACTGGTTTTGTCAACTTAAGTTAGTCTTGAGAGTTGAAAAGGAAATTGTTTGTCATTGAACAACCTATTTCCCCTGCTTCACCTACCGATTCTGAGTACTTGCGCAGTGGAATGCGGTATATGATTCATAATGAGGTGGCTTGTCTTATGCTCGGAAGTATGACTCCTGAACTTTAAAGACAATTTGAAAATTCCTCACGTTATGAAATACCTCAGGAGCTTAAATCCATGTTTGAGAAACAAGTTGGATTGGAGTGGTTTGACCTAATCTAAACTTTCCATGCTTGTAAACAGGATGAGGGAAAAACCAGTTGGCCCATATGTCATTAGATAAAGGATTATGTGGAACTGGAACATCTTGGTTATGTGCTCCCACAAGCTCTTAGTGTTGGTTTAATCTTAAATGGCCTCACTACAACAAGCATAACATGTGGAAGACAGTTGGTGAACTACATGCTATGCTCATTGAGTATGCAAAGGGTTTACCTAAAAAGGCTAAAACACCATGAGTAATAATGATTAAAGATGGTAAAATCCAAAAATCTAATAAGAAGTTGCTTAAAGATAAAGGTAATGGTAAAGCTAATGGCAAGGGAAAGGATAAACAAGTTTATATCCCTAAGCCTAAAAACCCTAAACCTTCTGCTAAAGAGCACCCAGCTAAGGATGACACCTGCCACCATTGCAAAGAGGTGGGTCATTGTAAGAGGAATTGTCCTGCTTACCTTGTTGAGTTGATTAAGAAAAAGAAGAAAGTTGGCACTGCCAGTTCTTCAGATGTCTTCATAATAGAATTATTTTCTTTTCATATGAATATCCTTGGTGTATGTCATCTAGTAGTGGGACTCTATTTGTAGCACAAAACGTTGGTCTTGGAGGACGTAAGAAGCTATGAAACAAGTAGAAGCTATTGGAAGTTTTGACTTAGTTTTGCCTAATGGCCTTATGATTTGTTTAGACAATTCTCATTATGCACCTTCTATAAATAGAGGTGTTGTTTCAGTTCACTGTTTGGTAGAAAATAGATTTGTCCAGTGTTTTACGGTTTTTGGTATTTCAGTTTCTAAGAACAATGTTCATTATTTAATGCTATTCCCAGTAATGGTATTTATGAAATTGATATGATTAATCTATGTACAGATGTTAATTCTATTTATAATGTTAGCACTAAAAGAGACCAAACATAATTTGGCTCTACTTATTTATGGCACTGTCGTCTTGCCTGATTTAAGTAAGAAATCGTATTGAACAATACACAGGAAGGGCTTTTAAAATCCAATATGATGATGAAGTCATTTGATCAATGGTATCTTGTTTATCAGGGTAAGATAACAAGAAATTGTTTCCACATCGTCCTTTGGATAAGGGGACTGGTCTTCTTGGAATAATCATACGATGTGTGTGGTCACTTTAGACATAGTGTCAAGACAAGGTGCTTGTACTTTATTTACATTCTTCAGATGATTATAGTGTTATGGTTATGTTTTTCTTCTTAAACATAAACAATGAGGTATTTGAACGTTCAAAGGTGTTTAAAACATGAAGTGAAAATCAACTCGGAAGACTCAATCAAGGCTCTTCGATCTGATCGAGTCGGTGAATATATATAAGCCCAAGAGTTTAAAGATTATCTTAAAGCTTGTGGGATCGTACCAACAAACTTTTTTATTTACCCTTCCCTCTTACACACCGCAACACAATAGGTGTATGAAAAGGTCTGAAAGGAGAAATCGTACTTTGTTAGACATGGTTCGATCTATGATGAATCTTACTACTCTGCCTTTATCCTTTTGGGATTATGCTCTAAAGTCTGCAACACACATTCTCAATATGGTTCCAACCAAGAAGGTTGATAAGACTCCATATGAATTATGGTATGGAAAAGTTCTTAATCTGTCTTACTTAAAGGTCTGGGGATGTGAGGTGCTTATGAAGTAGGATACGCCTGACAAACTCCAACAAAGATCTGTTAAGTGTATCTTTATAGGATACCCAAAGGAAACAATGGGTTACTATTTTTACTTCCCACCTGAAAACAAAACAGTTGTTGCAAGGTATGATGAGTTCTTTGAGTAAAATCTCATAACTCAATAAGTCAGTGGGAGGGCCATGGATCTTGAAGAAATTCAAGATGAAGATACATCACCTTCTAAAATCACTAGCGAAATTCCTATGGAGGTTGAAGGTTTTGAACCACCTCAAGAGGAAGAGATTCTGATTCGTAGGTCTGAAAGGACATGTCGAGCTCCAAATCATTTATGTCTAAATGTAGAAGCAGAGGAGCATAATCTAGGGGATCTCAATGAACCCACTAGCTATAAAGCCGCAATGTTGGATTCAGAATCTAATAAGTAGATCGATGCTATGAATGTAGAAATACAATCCATGATGGACAATATGGTATGGGTCCTGGTCGATCTTCCTCCTGGCTGTAAGACTGTTGGGAGTAAGTGGATTTTTTAAGAAAAAGACTGACATAGATGGTATTGTACACGTCTATAAAGCTCATCTTGTAGCAAAGGGTTATACTCAACTCCATGGGTTAATTATGAAGAAACATTCTCACCCGTCGCTGATATTAAAGCTATTAGAATTCTCATATCTATAGCGGCATACTATGATTAAGTAAATAGAAAATGGATGTTAAAACAGCCTTCTTAAATGGTTATCTTGATGAAGACATTTATATGGTGCAACTTAAAGGTTTTGTTGATCCTAATCATCCCAGAAAAGTATGCAAGCTTCAAAGATCTATTTATGGTCTTTAGCAAGCATCAAGAAGCTGGAATAAAAGATTTGATGAGGAAATCAAAAAGTTTGGATTTGTTCAAAATCTTGATGAGCCTGTGTATATCAAAAGGCTAGTGGGAGTAATGTTACATTCCTCATCTTATATGTTGATGACATAATCATCATGGGTAATCACATTCTAAGTTTACAAAGTGTAAAGGATTATCTTAGAAAGTGTTTTTCTATGAAGGATTTAGGGGAAGCAACATCTATTCTTGGAATTAAAATCTACAAAGATAGGTCAAAGCGATTGATTGGACTTGGTCAAAATGCTTACATGGATAAGATCTTAAAGAGATATAAAATGGATAATTCAAAATGTGGTCATATCCCCATGCAAGAAATACTTGACTTGAACAATACACAAGGTGCTTCAACACCTGAAGAGGTGAAGCGCATGCAAAATGTACCTTATGCTTTGGTCATGGGTTCCATTATGTATGTTGTAAGATGCACTAGACCTGATGTTGCATTCATGCAAAATATAACAAGCCCGTTTCAATAGAATCCTGGTGAAAGTCACTAGACTGCTGTGAAAAATATTCTTAAGTATCTAAGAAATACTAAAGATATGTTCTTGGTTTATGGTGGAAATCTGGAAGCTGAACTTCGAGTTGATTACTATTGCAATGCTGGATTTAAGACCGATATAGATGATATGAAATCTCTGACATGATACTTTTCGTTTTGAACGGAGGCACAGTAGATTAGAAAGCTCCAAGTAAAGTACTACTAAAATGCCTGCTACAGAAGCTGAATTACATAGCTGCTTAAGAAGCAGAGATGGAAGCTGTTTGGATTAGGAAGTTTATTTCAGGGCTTGGTATAGTACCAACAATAAACGAACCAATTAAGATGTTTTGCGATAATTCAGCCGCACTTCTTATCGCCAACGAACCGGGGGTTCAGATGGGCGCCAGACACTACCATAGAAGTAACCTTCTTAAAGTTCACACAGATGACAATCTAGCATATCCTTTTACGAAGGCTTTACCTAAAGGAAAGCTTACTCAACATGCTAGGAGCATGGGACTTCGTTTAGCTAGTAGTTTCATGTAGATCTGTGTTTAGTATTTGGATAAGGGATGTTTTAACAATTTATTTTATGATAATGATACTTGGTATTTTGTTATTTTTATCTTAAATTGTGTCCTATATTTGCATGTTTAAATCCATGAATAATAATAGTTATTATTCTAAATTAATCCGTTGTCGATTAACAATATGAGAATATTGTTAAATTAAGACAATTCTGAGTGATTGGTGATATTTTAGATATTAAGGATATGTCCACCAAACTCACATGATATTCATAAGATGAATATTGGATTTCCCCAACACAAGAATATTACTTTATGGATCGTCGTCATTAAGTAAATCTTGTAAGTGATTTTATTTACAAAATCCTTAGACTTGAGATGCAAGTAGGTCTTGCATATGTGGATAATCCTTCTTGATCTAGTCTAAGTTATCCTGAAAAATGGATAACTAATAAGGGCTATTTCAGAAGTGATTTTGAAACATGATGACTTGGCACTTGTAGTCAATATAGAATATGTTCCTTCAATAGTTAAAGAATGACGCCACTGGGCCCCTCGTAGAATTAATCAGATGTGTGTATGGTCGTACCCAAAAACTCATGTAGATATGTCTCATTGATTTTCAGTGATCTTTATTAGTTACATATACGAGAAACAGAATCGTTAAATAATGGAATGGAATTGATCCATATCCATTTTTAACACGGTATCGGAAACAAAGAGATTATAAATTCATAAATCATTTGTCCGTGTCTTTATGAAACCACAATCAAATATTTCTGGGAGCATTGGCGTGTTGCTAGACGCTTACCAATGTTATTATATAATTTATACATGTCCAAGTGGAAGCTGTTGGAATACGAACAAATATAAATTATATATGTCCGGGAATTATTCGAGCCTAAGGGGACGCACACGTTAATATGTAAAACAATGTATTTAATATATTAATGTAGTATATTAATTAGTGTTTAAACAAACGACCGTTAAATGTTTAACGAAAAATAAATATTAGTCGTTAAAAGGTTTAAGGGACTAATAAGTAAAAACATAATAAAAGAAGGGTGCGGTTTGCCCCTCTCCTTCTCCTAGTCGACCGAACCTCCTCAATGAGGAGGTGAGAGAGCTTGCTTGCTCACCAAGCAATAAGGGCTATATATATGGGTCTAAGGCTTTTATTAGCTCATAACTTGAAACCTAAAAAACCCTAACTATCTCCCTTGTTTCTCCTCTAGTTCGACTGATCCCCAAAACAATTTAGGGTTTCGGTTTTTGCTTCTTTTGCGGGACCGAACCTCAAAACCCTTTAGAGGGATTCGGTTTTTCTTTCCCCTTGTCGTGCGATCGAACAACAAACCCTTAAGGTTTTCGTGTAGCAATTAAACAAAGAAGGTGGTGTTTTATTCGTGTGTTGATAGATTCAAAGACGAAGAAAAGATCATTTGGTTTAAACACTACTAATACTAGCATACACATTGTTTGCTAAGAACGTATTGTGTGTGAATACTTAGAGGGATTATCCTTTTGATCCTTGGTGGTTACGTGTGAATTTAAGGCGGTGTTTGTTAAATTGCTAAAAGGTACGCAAGTTCTTAAATCCTTGTTAATTATAAGTTCTATACGTGTTTGATCTTTTCGCTGCGTACTCGTGATAAGTTTAATTGTTAATAGATGTAAAATCTCAACATAAAATTCATTGGGTAACTCTTTACCCAAATTTTTATTTTTTTACAAAAATTTAAGAATCTCAATGCAGATGATATAAGGCTATGCCCAAAACATAAGGTTAATTAGTTAAACACACCCTAAATAAAGATAAATATGTGGAGTTACCTTTCGAAGTAATCATAGAAAAAATTGGCCCAAGCCCGGTTTATGGGCTTGGGGTCCACTAGGGTTTCTCTCTTGTAATCTCTATATATTGTGATGAATAATATAAAATATCCCACGAGGGTTTATCATTGTCTAACATGGTATCAAAGCGAGTCTGATCCTCAGACCTAGGTGGCTAAGTTGAACCACCTCCCTTAAACCACCCCGTCAAACCCTAATTCTCTCCCTCCTCAACTTATTATCTGCCGATCCACTTAAAGAAATCAAGTGCTTTTGCATTAAATTATAAGGTGCTTGCTTGCTAGCACTCATGAATTCCCATGTAACTTGCAACGTTTACATATTGCTCAAAGCATGCGACCTGTTATTATTATGTTATTATTAATGAGGAAAGGGATCGATGCTATTGTGAAGTTGGATGTTACTAGTGTTCGTGAGCTTGAAGATTTTTAGTGATCAAATCTATCATTAGTTTTATGTTAAAAAAATAAAAAAAATTAGTTGTTTTATTGTTTGTTAGCGATTTGTGTTGGTGATTTATGCTAATATCACAAATCCACACAACCGTGATTTGTATTGGTGATTTGTGCTAAGGTCACAGATCCACACAACCGTGATTTGTGTTGGTGATTTGTGCTTAGGTCACAAATCCACACAATCGTTAATGTTTTGTCTCTTTTATTTTTATTTTCTTTTCTAGTTTACTACTTCAGTCCGAGCTTTCGTGATTTCGCCGCTCGGACTGCGAGGAAATATTAGTGGAAAAAATTAGCCCAAGCCCGGTTTATGGGATTGGGGTCCACTAGGGTTTCTCTCTTGTAATCTCTATATATTGTGATGAATAATACAAAATATCCCACGGGGGTTTATCATTGTCTAACACATGAAACATAACGAAACTATTACACAAAGAAGAAACAAAAGCTATAAAAATATCGTCAAACCATTAAACAATAAAACAACTAATGGAAAATAAATATCTTATTGCATAAATTATAGGTATGTAAAACATTACATTTGCAACATCTTTAACGAATTACAACAGTACATTCGAAATATCTTCGTAATATAACCATGTCTTCTAATGATATCGTCCTCAAAACCTCTGCATTTTCCAACATGTATTTTTCAAAAATGATGGTTCTTACCCTATTGCTTCTCATTGTCAAGTTATGAAACTTTTCTTTTAAAACTTATAAACCTTAATTAGGATTTCCTAAAACATAAAATTTTAATGACTTAGGTAACAAGAAACCCTACATCACCATATTTATATTTAGAAAATTTTTATGGACATTTTAATAAAGCAAATTTATTTCTTAAATTACACATTTATGTTTTACATATTTTAAAACCCTAGTTTTCATATCCATGAATCTCATATTCCAAATTATGTAAAACTGAACTTTCATCAGTTTATGAAAACTAATTGCTTGTTCACCAAGATTTATACTAGTTGAATTTTATGATCCCCTTTAGCTAGGATCATCAAAATTGACCCACTTATGGTTTATGTAAGCCATGATCTGTCTTTCTTGTTTCTTTAAGTTATCTTGTTTACTATGACATTTAACTTAAGTTATTATTAGATTATTGCACCCAGTTGTTTATGGAGTTTAAATTATTTTATCTTTCATTAGGTCACCAATGAGGCTATGAGATACTTTTGAGGTGCAATATTAGTTAGATGTAACCAATTGAGGGTGGTCTAGTGGAAAAAGAGTTTGTGACTATTACTTTAAAATGCGTGAAGTCTCAGGTTCAATTCCTGATAGGTGCAAACAACCTTAAAGTGGCCACACAAACCTCTTGAAAAGGGAGGGCTTTACATGGTTTGAGTTTGTGTGGCTGTGGATTCAAACCCCGTATATTAGTCGGCCAAAAGAACGGAAACCATGGTTACCCCAAAAAGATATTAGTTAGATGTACATTATAGCTGTTTTGGTAACATAGTCTGGCTAATTTTAATTATCTTCTTGTGTCGACATCAATGTGATGTTTAGGGTCAGTGAAATATCGGAGTCATTTCGAGAATTTTGAAAGCCCTGTGCCAATTTAAAAAATATAAGCCCTTCGAACAAAAATGTGTGTAAAAATAGATATAGATAAAGTAAACATTCAAAAACATAAATCATTTTTTATTACATGTCTACATTGATCATATATTAACAATCTTATTGTTGGACCCCTTTTAGAACTTCTTTATAGAGAAATTTTGTAAAATGGTTAACTTAGAAAAACAAATTGAACTAGTTTTAACAACTTTTCTAAACTTAGGCTGAAAGTATAACTTTTGTGAATCCATTTGTACTTAGCCATGGAATAAATAAAATGACTAAGATAAAAAGGTGAAAAGTTCATAAAACTTAAGGTGCAAAGTATATTACTCGGGGTTATCATCTTCCTCAACATGTTAGCCGTATACCTTTGTTTCTTTTGTGTTTTGTTTCAATTACCAAAAACCAACGTATGTTTCACTTATAACGTCAAAATCTTAATGTTTAGAGTCGCTTTGCCTTAAACCACGAAGTAAACAAGCCTTGCATTATAACATCGGAGTCCTCAAAATTTTTAAGGGCCTTGTGCGGTTGTGCACTCTGCACACCTTTTAATCCGGTCTTGTGAAATATACTAACATATAGCTAAAGGGTCTTCTAGTTAAATCAATTTGGTGATTTTTTTTAGTCCAACTTAACTCCTATTTAGTTTCTTAAATCATTTTTTGCAGCAGTGCATGGCAAAAATAATATATTGGAAACTTGTCTTTTTGTCTAGTTTCCATGCAGGCCGACATCACCATGTGACATATGTGGGGTGCGTGGTTCACTCCTTTGAAACATTATAATATCACACACATTCACACCAACAAACGTTGTTGTCCCTAGCTAGTCACACTACGCTTTTCTATTAGGGATAATTTCAAAACTGGCCCAAAATCCAAACCAAAAATGCAACTCTAAGTCCAGGAACATCTTTTTCCAAAACTGACCCCGGGTAACTTGGCTACTGGGCAACCATGGAAGAATTTGCCAAGTGTCCCGTATGTGTAAGGTATAAATACTTGATATGTTTTTGGGTAACGTCTACTTTTAGGGCGAATTGTACTTAGGTCAACTGGTTAAAATGTAATTTCATACTAATATTTTATTTCGAAAAAGTTTTACACAGAAGTACAATTAACATGGCGCAACTTGTACCGTAAGGAAACCAAACTAATTTTATTAGGGCAACTTTAATAAATATTATCTTTTGTTTTTATATGTAAATATACACACATGTTTTTATACACACTTTACTGTGTGTAAAAATATTTTTACACACAGTTTCATCAACTCCCTCCCTTCCATCTTCTCCATCTTTCATCTTCTCCTTCGTCATGCCGACCCGTCATTTTATCCATCTTCTCCATCGTCCCCAAGTCTTCCATTTTCTCCCCATGAATGCTTCTGTTATTGTAAGCTTTGGCCAGAATTTTTGAACATGAGTATCGCCGGATCCA
>BQNB010064968.1:0-35111 GCA_026074375.1 Tanacetum coccineum
CTTGTGCCTTGTGTTCGGATTATGATGACGTCACGCCCTCGGACACGTATTCCGTCCAGGCCCCTGTCTGGGGGTGTGACAAATACCGACAGATTTCCCAGAAAACTAGTGAGTTTATGTTTCCTTGGAACAAACTATGTATACGTGTGAATATTTACACGTGTATGTTCCGCCTGTGCGTTTATGATATTAATTGTATCTATAGATGTTTTGTATGTGGGTATACGAATGTGTATATGCGTGAACGTGTAACTGTATCAAAAAAGTAAAAGAAAACGATTATGATTATGTCTGTGGGAATGACATGGGTAATTTCCCACAGATTACCTACCAGTATGATAAATCCATGGGAAATACGTGTGTAAATACCCACGGATTTCCCACAAAAGTGACCGTTTTTACGTTTTTGTATACTTACACATTCCGACATGACTTAATATGTCTTCATATGTGTTTTTAGTTTCATATTATATGTTTTTGTTTATTAACGTAACTATTTATGTGAGTATCACAAGTGTATGCATAAGTTTAGGTATAATATTTATGTGGAACAAACCATTGTATATGTGTGGATATGTACACGTATATGTTCCGCATGTCTGTTTATGACATTCATTGTATCTATAGATTATTTGTAGGTAGGTATACGGACGTGTATATGCGTGAACGCTTAACTATATCAAAAAAGTAAAAGAAAACGATTATGTCTGTGGGAAAGTCGTGGTTAATTTCCCACAGATTACCTACCAATATGATAAATCCATGGGAAATACGTGTGTAAATACCCATGGATTTCCCACAAAAATGATCATTTTTATGTTTTTTTATACTTACACATTCCGACATGACTAACTATAACTTCATATGCATTTTTAGTTTCATATTATATGTTTTTGTTTATTAACATAATTATTTATGTGAGTATCGCAAGTGTATGTGTAAGTTTAGGTATAACCTTAATGTGGAAAAAACCATTGTATATGTGTGGATATGTACACATGTATGTTCCGCATGTCCGTTTATGACATTCATTATATCTATTGATGTTTGTATGTAGGTATACAGACGTGTATATGCGTGAACGCGTAACTATATCAAAAACGTAAAAGAAAACGATTATTTCTGTGGGAAAGTCGTGGGTAATTTCCTACAGATTACCTACTAATATGATAAATCCGTGGTAAATACGTGTGTAAATACCCACGGATTTCCCACAAAAATGACCGTTTTTACGTTTTTGTATACTTACACATTCCGACATGACTTTGTATATCTTCATATGTGTTTTTAGTTTCATATTATATTTTTTTGTTTATTAATGTAACTATTTATGTGAGTATCGCAAGTGTATGTGTAAGTTTAGGTGTAACTTTAATGTGGAACAAACCAAGGCTGTCAAACTCGCGATCCCACCTAGGATCGTTTTTGTCTTTGCAGGATCGAGATCGTAGGATCAAATCGGGATCGTAGGATCAAATCAGGATCGTACGATCCTACCACGATACTACATGTTTTTTGCTGGTAAACACGCAGGATCGTACGATCCTACGAGTTTACTCGCAAGTTTGACAGCCTTGGAACAAACCATTGTATATGTGTGGATATGTACACGTGTATGTTTCGCATGTCCATTTATGACATTCATTGTATCTATAGATGTTAAGCTAACACGTTATTTTCTTAATAGTTTCTGCAATTAAGCCCCTTTATTCATACCGATATTTTGTTAAAAAGTAAAAAAAGGAATAATTTTACCAGAATTGTTCAGTGCAAATAACTTTGAAGTGTCCATACTAACCTCCTGAGAAAGGAGAGATTTACTGGATAAGAAAACAAAAACCATTAAACATAATTTCTTATATATAGATGTCTTTCTCGTAACTAGCCTAAACCACATATAGTGTTACTACTCTATTTTCCCTTTTATGTTTTCTATACACATCACTTTTAAATTTTATAAAACGCTTTAATTGTATTACCATCCGAATAAATACACTTTAATACCATTAAATGATAAGATAAAACTACTACATAAATGAAAAGTAACGAAATAAATAGTAAACTTTTATGTTTTAGCCAAAAAAAATTATGTCCATTTCAATTGATTTATACGTTTTGTAAGCATTTATGTTTGTATAAGAAGCATCTTAACCCTTGGATTATATGACAAAGATTGCCAACATGTCATTTTTAATGGCTAAAATGAATCATAACAAACACATCTACCCATTTTCTTTTCTCTTTATTCCATACTACCATAGTACCACTCACGCCTAAAATAACCCTAAAACCTCATTCTTTTTTTCTTCATCGTTTTAATTCATCTTACTGGCAAGTACCACCCACTAAACCAACCCTTCGACCACCGACATACTATCCACAAAAACTACACGTACTACCACCACCACCACCGCCATAAGTGATTGAAGTATGGACAATATGCATGACGAACGCCAAACCACACTAGATCCATTAGTGATCTGTTTATTTTCTAGATCTCGAAGCGTCGAAGTAAGTTATGAAGATCGATGTAGATTTTAGGTTTTTTATCTAATAATTTGTGTTGTGCTTTTGTTATATCTTAGAGTAATATTTTCAGATCTAAATAGCTAAAAACATTTGTTTGTTGGTTTTTTGATTTTAATTGTATGCACTTATATGATTATGTATTTTGTTGAACACGTGCAGGTTGGTTGGAAAAATGGTCTCGTGGCTAAGGTGGATGGATTATGAAAATCATCGTGGCTAAGGTGGATGGGTTATAAAGATCATAAAAGAAATTACATAATAGCGATCTTGTAATGTTAGAAAACAAATGTATGATGTTTTTTGTAATTTGCAAGTGTATATTTGTTTTTATTATGTAAAATGTAGGAAATCAGAGGGAAAATATTCATGAGAAATCAGTGAGAAAAAACTGTTTGAAATCTGTAGCAAAAAAATGTCGGATATATGTGGAAAATGGTTGCTAGAAAATATGGGAAATCCGTGGGAAAATGTTTGTGGGAAATCTGTCAGAAATTAAAAAAACCAGAGATATCCACAGTATTTTTATGGGAAATAGTCAACCTTTGGTGGGAAAGTCAGTGAGAAAATTTTTACCCAAAAGGGTTTTACCATCGGAATAATTCCGTGTGAAATCCGGGGAAAAGGGCCCTTACCCACGGGGTTTCTCACGGATTTTACCATGGGAAAACCCAGTTTGTGTAGAAGCGTGAGTTGAGTTAATGGATTTATCATACATTCTTGTATCTCATTGTCATTGTAAAATATATTATTCCCAAAACTAAGTTTACCTATATTAATCCATCAATATACTTTCACATCCCATGTCACTCCAGCCTAGACAACTGTATAGTTTCGAAGTTTAAATTGTATTATTGGTCCTCTTGTTGATCATATGGTAATAACTAAGCCGAAAATTTCTACTGTGTTTTTTTAGGTAAAAGGTTTCACAGGTTAATTTTATTACTCCAAAAAATAGTTAAGTACAAAGGATGAGGGTGGGTATTATGTAGAGAAGGAAAGTAATATGTAAAGAGAGAGTGTGTAACCTAGTTATTAAGGGGAAAGAACCCTCCTATATATAGCCAATCTTGTGTGTAATGCTTGTTGGATAATAAGCTGTATCATACATGTATAATTCATTAGTCCATAGCATATATACCTGTTGGATAATAACATGTCGGGTAGCCCTATTATTTATTGGTCCCTTAAATGGGTCGGGTCTACTTAGACCACATATTCCAACATGTCCCTGATGTGCGGTTGTTGTAAACACACTAAGTTTTACAACTCCATAGGCAGTGTACCCAACTGTTGTAATATAGTATAGGCAAGACTTGGGGATTGTTATCGTTCTCTAGGAGAACAGGTTGGGAAGGCTCGAACAAAATTTAACAAAGGTCTAAGGGGTTGAAAGAAGATTCTTTTTGTATTTTTATATTTTTATAAAAGCAGGTAAAAATCATTGGTTTGAAAGATTGGTTTAGTTTTAATTAACTAAACTAAATATAAGTCTAAACTACTTTGGTGATAACTATATGATAAATGAACGTATTTGCTTAATTATGCACTACTCCCTAGTTTGCTTCTCCTAAGTCTGTTGCTTTATCACACTTGTGATGATCTGTGTAAGTATTTCCTAATCATGAATGAATTACACGAACCTGCCGTCTACGTAACATTCGGTTAAGGCAACACACAAGTAAGGTACTATGAAGACTATTAAAAGGCCCCTAAGAGTACATTACATGCAATTAAAACACTTAAGAGGGATCAACCATATTAGGGATAAGGTAGTATGAAGACTGTTACCGATGATATCCTTTCTACACACTCGCATTTCCCTAGATGACTATGCCAATTTAATATCTTATGGCTAGTTTTCTAAAGCCTAACGCGCATATCCATCACAAGAAGCAACATTAAAAGGATCTACAAACTTAGTTTCATGCAATCATAAGTAAATACAAAAGGGATCTAGCCTAGCATGTTAAAAGGAAGTGAAGAACAAGAATCAATCATGCAACACATAGACATATTGAATGATAAAAGATAAGAGATATCACTTGATTAAAACATGTAATTAAGGGTGTTACAAAGGGGTTTTGACACCCTAAAAATACCGTAAAGAGCAGCTATAATCGTATTCTAATATTAGGGTTTGGTTCCCAAAATTACACACTTAAAACCCTAAAACGAGTTTGTATATATAGGATTCGAGCGCGACGGCGTCGCAGGGTTTCTGACGCCGTCGCTCCACCGAATCTTCTAAGGTTTCTTTCGAGGCGGTTACGTTCTGATGCCGTCTTGGAAATCCTGACGCCGTCTCTTGTATGATACGATACTGTCGCTAGGAATTGGGATGCCGTCTCCAGGCATTGTACGGAATTCTTCAAGAGACTTTGGTGGAGAGTTGTAGTCTCGTCCGTTTCTTCTCCAATTGAGCCCAAGTCACGTTTATTTCCTCCAAAAGTCATCCAAGTGCTAAAAATACAAAAAAGAATGTTTAAGTACCTAATTTGGGCAAAATTACACGATTTAGGGGGTTAAATGTGTCACACCCCGACAATGGCAGAAACTCAGGAATGCAACATAATGATCAATCATAACACAATACAAAATAGAGAAAACTACAATGCATAAACTTCAAGTGTTACGAAGACCATCAACCTCGAACAACCTCGAGTGATGTCCCAAATCACTATCAAAATCCACAATCTCTTACAATTATTCAAATGCCCTCACAGGGGTCCTTAATCCAAACTTAAACCAAAACTTCCAAATACTAAAGTCAACCAATCTAAACAAGCAAGACTTGACATGAAATTCCACTCAGGATACTTCTAAGTTTGCTATCACAATCACCAAACTATTCCACTTTCACATCATCTGAAAATGATACTCGAAAATGTCAACAATAATGTTAGTGAGCTCGTAGGTTTGACCTTAAACCCAAAAGTTGTGCCAATATTTCAACAGTGGACAATAGTGCTATATGAAAGTGAATATATGCAAACAACTTTAGCATCACCGCTAATCAATAACCATATGTCACTTACGTATCAAAATGGCCTACCAGCTGGAGCACTAAAGTTAGGGCAGTACCACACACAAACCTGGGTAGGCTTACCCATCCGCTCCAATAATCACACAAATACTGGGTAGGCATACCCATCCGATCCAAACAATCATGCAACACATAATATTCATATAGCAGTCATAAGCACATATCTTGTCCCAAAAACAAAACCAAATTTCGCACAGATCAATTCAAAACATTTTAAAACACATTTGAGTATCATTTTCCCCCAACGGAAAAACAGTAAAAATGGGGCTACGAGAACTCACCTCAAGCAAGTCTTTAGCAACCAAATCTCAATCACACAAGCAAATGCAACGACGCCCGCACACGACCTAGTCCAGTTAATGTCCTAATTTAATCATCTATTTCCAAAACAATCTTCACGTTTGATGCATAGAGTTTAGACGTGTTGTACAATTACTCATAACAATTTAGTGGTGTGATGGTTGACGGCATATCTCAACAATTATATCGATCCCATTACTCAATAATACTTATACTATTAACGAAAATAGATAAGTAATATACGTAAATATTTACAATTAATAATTATAAATATATCTCGGTAAGTCTATTCGGTAACCTTAGTCACCGTGAAAATAATCATATTAAAGTTGAAAATGAAACGTTTACTCATAATAAATATATTTGAGAAGTTTCGAGAAAAAAATATATTTTTTCGTCTTTTAGTAAATTTATTAAAAAAATAAAATAATTAAATAATATTTTATTATTTAAAATCAAAAATCATATTTTTAGGAAAATTTCTAAGTATAAACTTTTTACGAAATTTCGACATGACCCGTACGCTCACATAACGTTTTCCAAGGTTTTAAACCTTATTTTCAACACTCGTCATAAATTCGACATTTTTGACAAAATTCAAAATTTTCGATCTTTAACGTTTATTAAAACGTTTTTCTCAAAATATCGTTCAATATCATTCCGTAAATACATCTTCACTTTCAAAAGTCCGTCAAAATTCTCATAACGACTAAATATCGCTTATTGGGCTTTAAGGCCCAATAAGGGTCCATTAAGATATTTATAAGTCCACAATACGATCCAAGTCCAAAATCATGGTCCATTTATATATATAAGCATATACTAATAAGTAGAAAATAATCCGGACCACAATAAGCCCTCCCATTAAGCTACGGCTTAAATAGACTTATTAAGACGTGAGTCCATAAGCTTCAAAAGACGTATATTAAGCTTGAAAATAAGCTAATAAGCTACGTATCGCATTTGGTTACCACCATAAGCCTCAAAAATAATTCACAACATACGCCATAACTCAAAAATAGGCAAAATCACTTTCCTAGTGATCTTGGGTAAATCACGTGGCATATAAGCCCAAAATAAGCTAAAAGAAATAGCTTAAAAATAAGCCTGAATAAGCTATACAAGCTACTATCCAAAATAAGCTACCTAACACCATATGTTATTCAACCATCACGACCACAACATCAAAACTACAAAAACCCCATTCTTTCTTTTTTTATCCGACGAACCAAACACACCCCTTTTATTCATTTCGTTTCCAAAAATCAATTTTCACGACGATCAACTTGTACAACTAACATCTATGCATCAAGATAAACCCAAAAGGACAAACGAAATTTAAATTTGAAAACTTACAAGAAAATCTCCAAAAATGTAGATTTTGACACGAACCGGACAACCCAAACGTTGTTTAAATGAATACCCAAATACTCGTATCAACCCGGAATATCACGTTCTCGATCAAAGTTGGAAAATATATGGTGGTTGTGGTGGTTTAGGTGGCGGACGAAATAGCACACACACACTTGTGTGTGTTTTTTTTTTGTAAATAAAAAAGGATTATGATGAAATGTTTCTAGTGGAAAGCATCTTATGTACAATTCTTAGACATGTTAGCTAGAATTAAGCCATGTTGTCTCCCATTGACTTCATTGACCGGCCATGGGATCCAAGGGGTCTCGGGTCTTTCTTTTCATGTCGGAATCACTTAAATACACGTAAAACTCAACCGTAAAATTTACCCCAAAGTTAATTAGCATTTTTATTCACCTTAAAAATACATTTTCATTAACCTAGAGTATTTACATGACATATTTACACTTTAAACCCTTCGACACTAATTTGGACATTAATTGACGTGTCAGACTCGTTTTTTGGCATTTTTCAAAATTCACAGGGCAAACCACCCGGAATACAAATAACACAATAATACCTTCCAAAAGGGATCATTAATCATAATAAACCATAAATCACCATAATTCTCAACAAAATCACCACCGTCAACATGGTATAAAATCTGAATAAACTAACAAAAGTCAAATAGTCAAAGGACTGTAAATGAAATATTCAGAACACAAAAAGGGCAAAGGTTACATTCTACCCCCCTTAAAAGAATTTCGTTCCCAAAATTCAACTACTAACATCACTAAACAAATGCGGGTACATCAATTTTATATGATATTCACATTCCCACGTGAATTTAGGGCTACGTTTAGAATTCTACCGAACCTTGACGATGGAAATCCTACTACGCTTCAACTTCTTAAACTCTCTTTCCAAAATTTACACAAGCTCTTCCACAAAATTCAACTTAGCATCAACTCGAATCTCATCCAAATGTACTTGTAGTGTTGGATCAGCCAAATACCTCTTAAGGTCTGACACGTAGAACGTGTCATGAACACCATTCAACTCCTCAAGCAAATCTAATCGATAGGCCACGGGGTCTACTTTCTTAATAATCTTAAATGGTCCAACAAATCTAGGTGCTAATTTCCCTTTCTTCCCAAAGCGTACTACACCTTTCCAAGGCGACACTTTGAGCAAGACATAGTCACCTATACTAAACTCTAGAGGCTTCCTCCTCTTATCAGAATAACTTTTCTGGAGATCACGCACAGCCTTAAGTCTAACCTTAATCTGCGAGATCTTCTCAATAGTCTCTTGCACTAACTCAGGTCTTATCAACTGACCTTCTCCGACCTTAGCCCATATAATTGGTGAACAACACTTTCTACCATATAATGCCTCAAACGGAGCACATCTCACACTAGAATGATAAATATTGTTATACGAAAACTCAACCAACAGAAGATGAACATCCCAACTTCCTCTGAAGTCCAGGACGTATGCTCTAAGCATGTCTGAATAGTATGCTCACTCTGACCATTGGTCTAAGGGTGATAAGCCGTACTAATGTCTAAACGAGTTCCTAATGCCTCTTGCATTGACTGCCAAAACCTTGATGTGAAACGACTATCACGATCCGATATAATCGAGATCGGCACACCATGTCTAGCAACTATCTCATTTGGACATTAACGGACGTGTCAGACTCGTTTTTCGGTATTTTTTCAAAATTCACAAGGCAAACCACCCGGAATAAAAATAACACAATAATACCTTCCAAAAGGGATTATTAATCACAATAAACCATAAATCACCATAATTCTCAACAAAATCACCACCGTCAACACGGTACAAAATCTGAATAAACTGACAAAAGTCAAATAGTCAAAGGACTATAAATGAAATATTCAAAACACAAAAAGGGCAAAGGTTACATTCTACCCCCCTTAAAAGAATTTTGTCCCCAAAATTCAACTACTAACATCACTAAACAAATCCGGGTACTTCAATTTCATATGATCTTAACGTTCCCACGTGAATTCAGGGCCACGTTTTGAATTCCACCGAACCTTGACGATGGCAATCCTACTACGCTTCAGCTTCTTAAACTCTCTTTCCAAAATTTCCACATGTTCTTCCATAAAATTCAACTTAGCATCAACTCGAAACTCATGCAAAGGCACTTGCAGTGTTGGATCAGCGAAACACTTCTTACGGTTCGATACGTAGAACGTGTCATGAACAACATTCAACTCCCCAGGTAAATCTAATCGATAGGCCACGGGGCCTACTTTCTTAATAATCTCAAATGGTCCAACAAATCTAGGTGCTAACTTCCCTTTCTTCCCTAAGCGTACTACACCTTTCCAAGGCGACACTTTGAGCAAGACATAGTCACGTACACTAAACTCTAGAGGCTTCCTCCTCTTATCAGCATAACTTTTTTGGCGATCACGCGCAGCCTTAAGTCTATCCTTAATCTATGAGATCTTTTTAGTAGTCTCTTGCACTAACTCAGGTCCTATCAACTGACCTTCTCTAACTTTAGCCCACATAATTGGCGAACGACACTTTCTACCATACAATGCCTCAAACGGAGCACATCTCATACTAGAATGATAACTATTATTATACGAAAACTCAACCAACGGAAGATAAACATCCCAACTTCCTTCGAAGTCCAGGACACACACTCTAAGCATGTCTTCTAAAGTCTGAATAGTACGCTCACTCTGACCATCGGTCTGAGGGTGATAAGCCGTACTCATGTCTAAACGAGTTCCTAATGCCTCTTCCATTGACTGCCAAAACCTTTATGTGAAACGACTATCACGATCCGATTCAATCTTACTAGGGTCTACATGAATCCCATTACCATTTATCACATGCCCAAGAAACTGTACTTCTCTTAGCCATAATTCACACTTAGAAAACGTAGCATACAGTTTCTCCTTTTTGAGCAGTCCCAAGACTAATCTTAAGTGTTCTACATGCTCCTCTTGAGTCTTAGAGTAGATTAATATATCGTCTATAAACACTATCATAAACTTATCAAGATAAGGCCTACAAACTCTATTCATCAAATCCATAAATAATGTTGATGCGTTAGTCAGACCAAAGGGCATTACTGTGAACTCGAAATGTCCATAACGAGTTCTAAACATAGTCTTTGGAATGTCATCCTCATTCACTCTCAGCTGATGGTATCCAGACCTAAGATCTATCTTTGAGAAAAACTACAAACCTTGTAGTTGATCAAATAGATCATCAATCCTAGAAAGTGGATATCAATTCTTAACGGCCAACTTATTTAATTCTCTATAATCAATGCACATCCTAAAAGAACCATCCTTTTTCTTAACAAACAACACCAACACTCCCTAAGGCGACGAACTTGGTTGAATAAAACCTTTGTCTTGGAGTTCCTTGAGTTGTCCCGACAAATCCTCCAATTCAGAAGGTGCCAAATGATAGGGAGACTTTGCTACCGGCGTTGCTCCAGGGATTAACTCAATTCGAAACTCAATTTCCCGAATAGGCGGTAATCCAGATAGGTCATCCGAGAATACCTTAGGAAAATCTCTAACAACAAAAATCTCTTCTTGTTTCTTATCACCAGCCTTAGCACCCATAAAAAATCTTGCTTTCTCTTCCGGTCTCTCTCCTAATACTCTAAGCACCTTGCCATCCGATAGTGGTATCCTTACTACATTAAAACTCCCATGTCCAAAAGGTATATAGTCAATGTCAAAGACACGACCCTCGATTTCTTGTTTGTAACCCTTAATAACTTTATCAATCTCTACTAGCTGCCCGCTAGCTATCTCAATCTCATATTTGAAACCTAATTCGCTGGGCTCTAAGCCTAACAGAGGTATGAAAGTAGTGGAAACAAAACTATAGTCAGCACCAGAGTCAAATAAGGTAGTGGCAAAATGATTGTTCAAGGTAAACGTACTCGTCACAATGTTTGGATCCTATCGAGCTTCCTCTACTACCAACATGAATGCCGTACCCCTAGCTTGGCTCTCTTTGTTTCCATGACCCTGACCCTCGTTATTAGCAGCAACTTGGTTTAAACGATTTTCTTTCGGTCCTTGTGCCCTATTCAATCTAGGACAAGCTGACCTGACATGGTCGGTACTACCACACTCATAACATGCCCTAACAGTTGGGTTTCTATCATTGACATGATTTACATTCCTCGGCACGCCTCTACAATCCTTTCCAAATGACCCGGGCAGTTACAGTTGAAGCATGTGCGACAAGGCCCTCTAGGTGCATGGTAGGAGTTGCAGGTTGTACACTTAGGCCAAGTACCCGTATTCTCTCTTCCTACAGGGTTTGCGGTACTAGCAAAAGCATTACCAGTCTTAGTCCTCTTATTATCATCCCTGCCATTCTTATCCTTGCTAGGTTCCCCTACATTTCCTCTTTTCTCAACCTTCTTAATCGATGCATTTCTCACAGCCGCATCGGTCAGTGCACTAGAAATCTGCACAACCTTCTATATAGCCTTTGGCTCTGTTACTGCCTCGATCCCACAGATCTGTGGAGCAAGGCCATACACATACCTCTCAATCATCCTACCCTCTGGAGTTACCAAATGTGGAACTAACCTAGCCAACTCATAAAACCTATCAGTATACGCAGTATGGCCATCCCCGACCATGGCGTGATTTCACAACTCAGTTTCCAACTTTTGCATCTCATGACTAGGACAAAACTCTTGTATCATCATAAACTTAAATTCATTCCATGACATACTGACAGCAACTTCCCGGCTTAGCGTGCGGATCTGAGAGTTAAACCACGTTAAATCCTTACCCACAAATGAACCAGCAGTATATTTCACTTTTTAGTCAATACTACAACCACTCATATCATGTACAGACTCTATTTTCTCAATCCAACGAGTAAGAACTACAACACCTCCCTTACTATCATATTCCTTAGGGTTACAAGCTAAGAACTCCTTATATGAACAACCTACCCGGTTGCCATTTACTATCACATTCCTAACGTTCTCCTGAACGTTCTCATTAACCACATTACTATTCTGATTTACAACATTTCCTCGGTTACTAACCTGAGCTAGCATGACGGGTAAGAGGTTCTGCAATTATTAGGCAATGATCGTCGAGAAGTTGGGTGCTCCCCCATTGGCTCCCTCTACATTCCCATTGACTCCCTCCACACCCCCATTAGCTCCCTAACCCTGGTCATTTCCTTGACCATTCAAATCATCAACACGCTCATCATTATCGTCCCTAGGTCTTCTACCCCTTTCACCTCTACCAACCCGTACAATGTTCGGGATCTTAGCGAGCTTCCTTGTCCAACATGAATGCCATTTCCCCTAGCTTGGTTCCTTTGGTTCCTTCGGACAATGTCCCTCATTATTAGCAGCAACTTGGTTTGGATGATTTTCTCGGTCCTTGTGCCCTATTCAATCTAGGACAAGCTGACCTGACATGGTCGGTACTACCACACTCATAACATGCCCTAACAGTTGGGTTTCTAGCATTGACAGGATTCACGTTACTCGGCTCGGCTCTACATATCCTTTTGACAAATGTCCAAGGCGGTTACAGTTGATGCATATGCGACATGGCCCTCCGGGTGAATGGTAGGAGTTGCAGGTGGTACACTTGGGCCAAGTACCCGTATTCTCTCTTCCTACAGGGTTTGCCGATTGTAAGCATAATGATTTTCAAGACGTAGTACTCTTATTATCATCCCTACCATTATTATCCTTGTTAGGTTCCCCCACATTTCTCTCTTCTCAACCTTCTTAATTGATCCAATTCTCTACAGCCTCATCGGTCCAGTGACACCAGTATCTACACAACCTTCTGTATAGTCTTTGGCTCTCGTTGCTGCCACCATCCCACGGATCTGTGAAGCAAGGCCATACACACACCTCTCAATCATCCTACTTTTTGGAGTTACCAAATGTGGAACTAACCTAGCCAACTCATGAAACCTATCAGTATACGCAGCATGGCCCCCGACCATGGCGTGATTCCACAACTCAGTTTAACTTTGCATCTCATCGGACTAGGAGCAACTTTCTATCGTCATATTTAAAGTCATGCATGACATACGAAACGGCAACTTCCCGGCTTAGCATGCGGATCTGAGATTCACAACAAGCTCTTACCATAAAAGATCCAGCAGTGTATTCATCTTTTTGGTCTTCACTACACCACCTATCTTGCACGTTCATCATTTTCTCAATCCAATGAGTAAGGAAACTATATTCAATCCTCCCTTACCATCAATTCCTTAAGGTTACAAGCTAAGAACTCCTTATATGAACAACCTAACCGGTTGTCATTCACTAACACATTCCCAACGTTTATCCTGAACGTTTCTCACTTAACCACATTACATTTGATTTTCTACATTTCTTTAGGTTTACCAACCTAAGCTAGCTGGCGGTGTAGAGGTTTCCTGCACATTGCTGGCTATGATCGTCGAGAAGTCGGGTGCTCCTTCCTTACACCCCCGTTGGACTTCCCTCTAACATTCCTATTGACTCCATTTATGCCCTCATTAGCTCCCGCCCTAGTCATTTCCCTTGATCCATTCATAAATAATCATCAACACGCTCATCATTTTTCCTCCCTAGGTCTTCTTACCCTTCCTACCTGTACCAACCGTACACCCATTCCCTCCTAATGATTCTAGCATCAGCCGGCCAGACTTCGGGTCATCATCCTTGGTGCATATCTATACGTGGAAGGCAATAAGACGCTCATATATATATATATAATATTATATATATATATATTATTATATATTTTATATATATATATATATTTATATATATATATATTAATATCTTACATTTTTTATATAATTATCATACCATTTATCATAATAAACCACTTAAAGTGTAAACATTGATTTGTGTGAACGACGTTACTAACTATGAGGAGTTGTGATACGCTTATATAACTACTGTTGACCACCGTTAATTTATTCGCAGCTTTCCCAGTCATACTCACTATTGAGCTTACACATTTCAAGGATGACATATCGTGTACGCACCAAACTAACGCGAACACGCGAAAGCAAGGCAAAAAGCATAACATCGCGCACATAGATCCTTACGCAACTAATTGAAGGATCTTAGGTTTATAGTCTAGATCTACCCACCTAGTTCTCTATAACTCTTGCTCTGATTACCAAATCTGTCACACCCCGAAAATGGCAGAAACTCAGGAATGCAACATAATGATCATTCATAAAAACTCAAGATTACAATATTGAGAAAACTACATACTTAAAATTCATGTGTTACATAGACAATCAACCTCGTAGTGATTGGCCCAAATCACAATCAAGTCCGCAATCTTATAATAACCGATAGCCCACACAGGGGTCCATATCAAAACTTAACCCAAAATCTTTCAAATATAATACAAATAAAATATATCAAGCAAGTCGTCATATTTAGTATATCCTCAGGGATATTTCTTCGTCTGCTATCACATATTCTCCAACTTATTCCTCTTGCTCTGCACCTGAAATTGATACTCGAATACTGTAACAATTTTATTGGTGAGCTCGTAGGTTGGACCTATAAGTGTTGCTTATATTTCCAATGGGCATTTGGGCTATTTAGTCAGTGACTTCTTATATATGCAAGCATTCCATTAGCTTACCCGATTTGCATATCACCTTATGTTCCTCTTAAGCACTAAAGGGCTACAGGCTGGAGCACTAAATTTAGGGCTGACCATGCATATTCTTGGGTTGGCGTTCCAAGCGCTCACTTTGAATTACACTAATAATGTTTTGTTCTGGGTAGGCGTTCCTTCCGATAAAACATTCATGAAACCACATAATATTCAATGCAGAGGCTTTTGCATCATTTATGGTCTGTATAACTTTACACGTGGGCTGAGGTCTGGCTTTTTCTGGGTCTTTTCACTGTGGGGTGGTGCATTTGGCACCACTACATGTATTTTTTTTTGTTTTGTTTTTGGTGGTTTTATTTGTTATTTTGTTTTTTGTTTATTATTTTTGTTTTTTTAATTATGAGTTGGGTTTTATGTGGTTTGTTTTGTTTTCGTTTTATTTGTGGGTCTTGTGTGTGTGTGGATTGTTGTTTTTGCATGTATGTTTGTGTAGGTTGATTTTTTTGTCGTGAGGGTTGATTGTGGTTTTCTGGTGTGGTGTTTATATCTGGATGGGCTTGGGACTGAGTGAAGTGTGTGGTTGTGTTGTGTGTGTGTATGTTTTTGATATGTGTGCGATGTGCTTGGGTTGTAGATGTTAGGGCTGGTTTAGTAGTTGTGTTGAGGTATATGGTGTGTGGTTGTTTTGATGTGATTTTGTTTTTTTGTTTTTTTTTTTTTTTTTTTTGTTTATCTTTTGGTGCCTGTGATCGTTTGGTCATCGTACTTATATTCGCATCCTTTCCCAGTCATATTCTATATTGATCTCACACATTTCAATGACTGACATAACTAAAGCACCAAACCGCGAACACACAAAAGAAAACAAAAGCGGAACACCACGCACATAGATCCTATACGCAACTAAATGACGGATCTTAGGTTATAAACTAGGCCGATCCACCTAGTTCTCTATAGCCTTGGCTCTGATTACCAATCTGTCACACCCCGACAATGGCGGAAAGTCGGGAATGCAACATAATGATCAATCATAACACAAGATACAAAATAGAGAAAACTACAATACATAAACTTCAAGTATTACGAAGACCATCAACCTCGAACAACCTCGAGTGATGTCCCAAATCACTATCAAAATCCACAATCTCTTACAATTATTCAAATGCCCTCACAGGGGTCCTTAATCCAAACTTAAACCAAAACTTCTGAATACTAAACCAACCAAACTAAATAAGCAATACTTCACATGAAATTCCACTCGGGATACTTCTAAGTCTGCTATCACAATCACCAAACTATTCCTCTTTCACATTAGCTAAAAATGATACTCGAAAGCGTCAACAATAATGTTGGTGAGCTCGTAGGTTTGACCTTAAACCCAAAAGTTGTGCCAATATTTCAACAGTAGACAATAGTGCTATATGATAGTGAATATATGCAAACAACCTAAGCATCACCGCTAATCAATAACCATATGTCACTTACGCACCTAAAAGGTCTACCAGCTAGAGTACTAAAATTAGGGCAAGACCACACACAAACCTATGTAGGCGTACCCATCCGCTCTAATAATCACACAAATACTGGGTAGGTGTACCCATCCGGTCCAAACAATCATGCAACACATAATATTCACATGGCAGTCATAAGCACATATCTTGTCCCAAAAACAAAACCACATTTCGCAAAGATCAATTTAAAACATTTCAAAACACATTTGAGTATCATTTTCCCCCAACAGAAAGACAGTAAAAATAGGGCTACGGGAACTCACCTCAAGCAAGTCTTTAGCAACCAAATCTCAATCACACAAACAAATGCAACGACGCCCGCACATGACCTAGTCCAGTAAATGTCCCAATTTAATCATCAATTTCCAAAACAATCTTCACGTTTAATGCATAGAGTTAGACGCGTTGTACAATTACTCATAACAATTTAGTGGTGTGATGGTTGACGGCATATTCCAACAACCATATCAATCCCATTACTCAATAATACTTACTTATACTATTAACGAAAATAGATAAGTAATATACGTAAATATTTATATTTATAATTATAAATATATCTCGGTAAGTCCATTCGGTAACCTTAGTCTCCGTGAAAATAATCATATTAGAGTTGAAAATGAAACGTTTACTCATAATAAACATATTTGAGAAGTTTCGAGAAAAATTAAATTTTTCGTCTTTTAGTGAATTTATTAAATAAATAAAATAATTAAATAATATTTTATTATTTAAAATCAAAAATCATGTTTTTAAGAAAAATTTTAAGTATAAACTTTTTTCGAAATTTCAACATGACCCGTACGCTCATACAACGTTTTCCAAGGTTTCAAACCTTATTTTCAACACTTTTCATAAATTCGATACTTTTCGACAAAATTTCAAAATCTCAAACTTTAACGTTTACTAAAACGTTTTTCCCAAAATATCGTTCAATATCACTTCGTAAAGACATTTTCACTTTCAAAAGTCCGACAAAACTCTCATAACAACTAAATATCGGTGATTGGGCGTTAAGGCCTAACAAGGGTCCATTCAGATATTTATACGTCCAAAATACGATCCAAGTTCAAAACCAAGGTCCATTTACTTATATAAGCATCTACTTATAAGTAGAAAATAATCCGGACCACAATAAGCCCTCCCATTAAGCCACGGCTTAAATTGACTTATTGGGCCCTGAGTCTAATAGCTCAAAAATATGTATATTAAGCTTAAAAATAAGCTAATAAGCTACGTATTGCATTTGGTTACCACCATAAGCCACAACAATAGTCCACAACATACGCCATAGCACAAAAATAATCAAAATCATTTTCCTAGTAATTTTGGGAAAATTTCGTGGCATATAACCAAAAATAAGCCAAAAAATAGCTTAAAAATAAGCCCGAATAAGCTATACAAGCTACTATAAAAAATAAGCTATTTAGCAACATATATTATTCAACCATCACAACCACAACATCAAAACTACAAAAACCCCCTTTTTCTTTTTTTATCCAACGAACCAAACACACCCTTTTTATCCGTTTCGTTTCTAAAAATCGATTTTTACGACGATCAACTTGTACAACTAACATCTATGCATCAAAATAAACCCAAAAGGACAAACGAAATTTAAATTTGAAAACTTACAAGAAAATCTTCAAAAATGTATATTTCGACACGAAATGGACAACCCAAACGTTGTTTAATGAATACCCAAACACTCGTATCAACCCGGAATATCATCTTCTCGATCTAAGTTGGAAAATTTATGGATTTTTAATGGTGGCTTAGGTCGGACGCACAAGCACATACACTTGTTTGTGTGTTTATTTTTTTTAAATGAAATGGAATGAATGGAAACTTTCTAGTAAATGAAATATAAGTGTACAATGGTTAGACAAAGGAGCTAAAATCATGCCTCCTTGTCTCTCCCTTGTCTTGAACAGTGTATGGCATCCTAGGGGTGTCGGGTTCTTCTTTTCGTGTCGGGATCACTTAAAAGCTCGTAAAACTCAACCGTAAAATTTACCCCAAAGTTAATTAGCATTTTTATTCACCTGAAAAATACTTTTCCATTAACCTAGAGTATTTACACGACATATTTAGACTTTACACCCTTCAAAACTCATTTAGACATTAACGGACGTGTCAGACTCGTTTTTCGGCATTTTTTCAAAATTCACGAGGCAAACCACCCAGAATACAAATAACAAAATAATACCTTCCAAAAAGGAATATTAATCACAATAAACCATAAATCACCATAATTCTCAACAAAATCATCACCGTCAACAAGGTACAAAATCTAAATAAACTGACAAAAGTCAAAGGACTATAAATGAAATATTCAGAAAACAAAAAGGGCAAAGGTTAGAAAATGACCCCGAAAAAGTGTATAAAACGACACCTCATCAAATAACCCTACTCTTGGGATTTGATTGTCTTTAAGCAAATGGGCTTTTATACCTAGACAATAGCAATATTGAGGGCATTTAACCTACTTTTCAAAGATAGTTTACGACACAACCTTCTAGATCTCGTAATTAAAAGCACGGAAATAATATACTAGCACCTCGCATAAGTGTTTGGATTCTCTCTTTCTCTCGGGTGTATAATGAATTTTAACAATATGGGAAACAGAAAATTAACACTCATTTCCTGTCGTAGCATATAAATTACCATAGGCTTGGTAAAGGATAAAACCTCCACCGCTAGGCGCAAGTACTAGAAACTACTATCAAAGAGGACTTTATGGGCTGTGGGGTGTAGGTGTATGATAACAATAATGAAAACGAAAATGGATGGGAAATATTTGGGGGTGAAATTTTTTCACACCTCGTCAGCGGCAGAAACACGGGAATGCGACATAATCATTCACATTGCACAAGATACAAGATAATACCATCCAAAGTTTACAAAAAATTTATTTACAAAGGTTTCATGTTTCAATCTTGATAAGTAAGACCTGAGTCTTAAATCCCAAATCCCCAAGGGTATACATCTTTAATCTCCAAAACCATCCATTTACCTTTATCAAAACACACCTGAAAATGATACTTGAAAACATCAACAATAATGTAGGTGAGCTTGTAGGTTTGAAGGAAATCCAGTCGATGTGTCAATATCTCAAACAGTTGGACAATTCTGCAATATGACAGTGAATATATTCAAATACAATCAAACCCATGACTTAGCATCCCCGCTAATCGTGTACCAAGACCTAGCATCCCTTCTAGTCTTATCACCAGCGTGTACCAATGCTCTTGGGGTCACAACCCCAAGGTTATACTCACCTAAAAAGCCTACCAGTACTGGAGCATTTACAATAGGGCAACCTTTCACAAACATAGCAAATCCTTGCTAATAACAACTTGCCATACACCTCGATGCATGCAAGAACAATCATACCACATAATATTCACAAAGCAGTCATAAGCACATAATTGTCCCAAAAACAAAACCACATTTCGCACAGTTCAGAAAAACAGTTCAAAACACATTTGAGTATCATTTTCCCCCAATAGAAAATATTTAAAAAATGGGGCTACGAGAACTCACCTCGACAGATGATGGTAACCGCACAGATAATCTCCACATAACGTACAAACAATCTCTACACAACGAACCAAATAACCTCTACACAACGAACCAAATAACTTATACATAATGAACCAAATAATCTCTACTCAACGAACCAAATAATCTCTACTCAATGAACTAAATAATCTCTACAACGCACAATGGTACCCGGCCACGACCTAATCATTAATTTCACCTTATTAATATTTATTGTACAAGCGTTCGTCTATACTCACACCAATTTCTTATTCTCGTTTTAAACCTTTATTTCCATTATAAACCTTTATCCTTATTACCAAAATACTTGTTCTCATTTCAAGATCTCATTCTCATTACAAAATGTTTATCCTTATTACCAAAATACTCGTTCTCATTTCAAAATCTCATTCTCATTGAAAAACGTTTTTCCTTATTACCAAAATACTTGTTCTCATTTCAAAATCTCATTCTCATTTCAAAATGTTTTGGTATCACAGTTGTGTGGTAACTACGTAAACAACTCGATGTACTTGGGCTAAGTGCGACATCAACACAAATTACTCACAACATCTCCAATCGTTAAAACGAGCTAGTTGACCAAACAATCCAAGAGAATCCGACGAGAAATAAGTATGAATTCAAAGATCAAAAATAAATAAATTAACATCTCCATAATCGATACGATATATATGTATATATTTAATATATACATAAGTATATAACACTTTAAATAAAATAATAATATTTTATTATTATTTTTGTCTTTTTATCGGGCTAAAAGGGGTAATTACGAATCTCGTCATCTTAGTATGTCCACGTTCAACTGTTTAATCCTTAACACTTAATGTTTATAAAAGTCGTCTTTCGTCCTTTAGTCGAGTCGACAGAAAATAATTATTCCACATTATTTTATAAGTGTGACATTTTTCATAAAATTTCGACATGACCCGTTCGTTTGAAAAGGTTTCCAAACCTTATATTTCAATACTCTCATCAATTTTCCAAAAATTTCGACATAATGCCAAAAGTCCATATTTTCTAAGCGATTTTTAAATCTTGACTAAAGTTTGACCAATTTAACCATTTTCCATTTTCGAAACTGTTTGTTAACCAATTTATCCGTTTTAATCGTTCATATTATCAAGTTTTTTTTACCTATTATGCCTGAAAGCCCAACGTTAGTCCATTATCACTTGTAAAGTCCAACGTAGCCATTTTAAATCTCACTTGAGTCCATTAGTCCATTTACTAGTTATTGGGCCTCACATCCCATTAAGGTTTTAATATTTAGCCAGTTAAAATTAAAAAAATCCATATCCTTTTTAAGCCCAAGATATAAAACCCGAAATCAAAACATAAGTCATAACTCCGAATATAAGCCGAAACCAACATAAGCCGAAACAAATAAGACATAAGCCAAAAATAAGCAGAAACCAATATAAGCCGAAACAAATAAGCCATAAGCCTTAAATAAGCCGAAACAAATATCAGCCAAAACCCAATAAGCCATAAGCCTTAACAAGCTCGAAATCAAATAAGCTATAAGCAAATAAGACGAAAACAAAAAGGGCCGAATGGTTATTGGGCCGACCCCAGTAACCTATTCTTTCCTTTCGGTTGGGCCGAACCAAACAAGTAAGCCCAAACACCAAATAAGCCCAACTAGCTTATTATTAAGTAAAGTATAAAAAATATAAGCCCTAATAATCCCTTGACTCAAAATAAATTTACTACAACAACCATAACTTAAAAGTGTTTGACCCTTTTACCTTTTTCTTTTGTATCCGACGCCACAAACACCCCCTTTTTCAATCCGTTTCGTTTTAAGGTTTCAATTTTTATGACGATCAACTTGTACAACTAGCATTAAGAAACCATGAGAAACATAAAAGTACAACTTAAAAATAGTTTAGACAGCTTACAATTTAGGGTTTTGAAAAGCGAGAAGAATGCGAAACCGACTACCCAAACGTAGTTTAATCAATAACCCAATCACTAGAATCAACCCGATAGTGTTCCTTAACCCCATGTTCTTGATAAATCTTCAAAAAAATATGTTTCTTGGTCTTGTGGCTTGCGTCCGAAAATTGGAGAGAAAGCAAGAGTGTTTTTTATTTTTGTTTGATTTTTTTGAAAGAGTGAAATGTGTGTGTGAGGTTAAGACAAATATACATGTACTATGCAAGGACCTTATAAGCTAAAAATGTGCCTTGGTGTTCCGCATTTTGTCCCATATCCGGCCAAGCATCCTAGGGTGCTCGGGATGGCTTCTTTTCGTGTCGGGTTCGCTTAAAACTTAAAAACTTTGACTTTAAAATGTTTCTCGAATTTCCTAAGTATTTTTATTGATCTTAAAAACATTTTTCCAATAACCTAGGTTATTTACACGATATATTTTCAGCTTAAACATCCCAAAATTCATTTTGGACATTAAACGGACGTGTCAGGATCAAAATACGAGGTTACTTTAAATCATACCGAAACCTTTCTCACAAGTTTAAAAGTTTCTCGAATTCAAAAATACATCTTATCACTTTAGACTTCGTTCACAAATTTCACTTTTACGACCGATACGCGATTAACTCAAATTTCACGGAAACGCCCGTTTTCTGATGACTTTAACTCACACCTCCACGTTTTACGTTCTATAAAAACGTTACTTCAAATTACAAAATTACTTATTAAATAAGTTCATTAAATTCACCCACGATTATTAAACCCGCTCTCTACTTAACAGTCGTGCCGGTACGCGCTGCGTGACGATTTCACGAAACACGGGAAAACTTCCTGGAACGCATAACAATGACAACATAAACACTCCGCTACTGAAAGATGAATCAGAAGTGATTCACTTACGGAACTCAAAACTCTCTCAACACCTGGTTAATCCGTAGCCGTTTCACGGAAAATAAATCAACTGAAGTTACCTTTTCAGCTTTCTGCCAATAAAGCTGACAAAATCAAAAGACTCCGATAGAAAATTACAATATTTTACAATACTTAACCCTGGACAAGTTACCGGTTATCACAATCTAACCCCCTTAAAGGAATTTCGCCCCTGAAATTCAGCTCAAATCATCAAACACAACAACGATCACATTTCAATTCCTTATTAATTCACACTAGTTCTCTACCGGATCAGTCTCTTCAAACGAGGTTTCTTTTGATTCCCCTAGAGACTTAGTTCTAATGTTCAGTCCTTACACTTCTTTGTGATCTATCCAGATCTTGTCTCACACAACATGATAGTCTTTCATAGTATCTCCACAACTTAATAGTTCTTCCTATCCTCAAGGTCACATATTCGGTCGGGTGTCTGAATATGATCCAATCCTTGACGCGACAACAAAACTATTAAATCATTTGATGGCATCTAGTCCTATGGTTGTTCTATTTGGTGGGTTTAGACCTCCAAGAGGTAAGTGTCCCACATATCACGACTTTTACACTACTCTTTCAAGATCATCTAAGGTTTGCTTAACAAAATCTAGACTCTTGCAAGTAGATATTACTTTCTTCATGTACCTTGGGTTCCAACCCACTAAGAATTTAGAATATTCATCGAGGTCACACATATGACTATAATAAATATTCCAACTTAGCTTACTAGTGAAGCATCGTCCAAGTCTCACTCCTTTCGACTACACAGGTCTTTAGACCTACCTCACTGCGTTCGTCAACGCAACTATTTGACAATATCACCTGAATATTCTTTATAAGTTTCCCACATGGTATGTAATAATTTGTTGAGGGTTTCACAGAATTGGAAATCCTAACCGAGGTGAGTGACCACCAGACACTGAACCAGCATAGACAACAACGTACCCAAGTATCAAACGTATCAACTCATGTAAGAAACATACTACCATCCATTGGCTTTCAAATTCCGTACAAATCATTCTACTACTATCATAACTATGATTTCGATAAGGATCAACTACCTACTAATACTAATCAGTTCATAACTACTACCACTGAGACTACTTAGTTTAGATCTAACATTAACCAAAACTACACGGTTTAGTGGTGTACAACTCCTAATCAAGAATCTCATATAGTCTACTACTCCCCAGGAACATCGGAGAAAGAGAAGCTCCTGTAGCAAGAAAGTGTAGCTACAAAGAGTTCATGAGTTGCCAACCTATCAACTTCAAAGGTTCTGAAGGAGTTATTGGACTTATCTGCTGGTCTAAGCGAACTAAATCAGTGTTTTCTTATAGCAACTGTACCGAAGACTGCAAGGTGAAGTTTGCTACTGGTACTTTAACTGAAGAAGCTTTATCCTGGTGGAATTATTTTTCCTAACCTATTGGGATAGAAGAAGCTTACAAGATTACCTAGGTTAAATTCAAGAAGCTTTTGATAAAGAAGTACTATCCCTGAACTGAGGTCTAGAAGATGGAAGACGAATTTTACCATCTGATTGTAAAGGGGAATGATCTCAAGACATATATAAGATGATTCCAGGAATTGGCAACCTTATGTCCCACTATGGTGCCAGATTTTAAGAAAATGATGGAAGTTTTCATCGGGGGATTGCCTCGAAGTATTAAAGAGAATGTTACCGCCTCAAACTCTAGAGGAAGCCATTAACATAGCCCAGAGGCTAATGGATCAGGTAACAAAGCACACTCTGGTGCAAGTATCAAATGATCACAAACGAAAGTTTAACGACAGAATAACTTTCAACAACAACAACTACCGTAACACCAACACCAATAACCGCTACAATAATCACCAACCATAACATAACAGAAGATAGGAAACCTTAAGGTCTTATGCTGTCACTCCAACTAAAAACAATGGGTATATTGGAAACCGTCCCTTGTGTAAGAAATGCACTCTGCATCACACAGGACCTTGCACTGTTAAGTGTAATACTTGTAACAAGGTAGGCCATCTGACCAAGAATTGCAGAAACAAAGGGCCAGCTACTAGAAGTAATCTGCTACTAGTGACAGTTACTTGTCATGCCTGTGGAGAAAAAGGGCATTATGCAAATCAGTATCGAAAGACCACCAACAACAATTCCCAGGGAAGAGCCTACATGCTGAGGGATAGGAATGCTCACCAAGACCCGAACATAGTCATGGGTATGTTCCTTCTAAACCAACATCTAGCTAGAGTATTATTTGATTCTGGAGCTGATAAAAGCTTCGTATCCATATCTCTTGCCTCTAAGCTAAATATTCCACCCATTACAATAGATACCTTTTACAATATCGAAATGGATGACGGAAACCTAGTAAGCACAAACACCATTATTCATGGTGCAACTCTGACTTTGTTAAATCAACCTTTCGAAATTGATCTTATGCCGATCAAACTCGGTAGTTTTGACGTTGTCATTGGTATGGATTGGTTATCCAAGTATCATGCTAGAATTATCTGTGACAAGAAAGTCATCCTTATCCCAATCAACGATGAAACTTTAATCATCCGAGGTGACCAAATTAAAACCTGACAAAGTCTCATATCCTGTATAAAAACCAAAAGGTATATATCCCAGGGTTGTTAAGTTTTCGTAATCTAAGTAATGGAAAAGAAGTCAGACAAGAAAAGACTAGAAAATATCCTAGTAGTCAAACTAGAAAATTTTTCCAAAAGATCTACCTAGCCTTCTGATTCGCAAAATCTTATTTCTTTTTACATATAAATAAATGTAAATTAATATAAATATATAACAAGGATCAAAATCCACAAAATCAATGAAACCGGAAGTAGTATAGAATATTTTCGGGTCGTTATGTCCCAATGAAGCTTGAATGGAAAATCGAATGACGGATTGATGATTAATGTTTGAATGACAAAGATTTAGATTAGATTTTTCTAAATAAATGCAAAGGCAATTAAGGAAATCCTGATGACGAAAGCTATTAAAGATTTAAACCTAAAATGAGACGGGAATGTAAAAACGCGAGCTAAAAAAAACTAAATTATCAAAAATTAAACCCTAAAGTAATAAAAATGCTAAACTGCTAAGCATTTTGAGCTCAAATAAGCTAATGGAAAATGGAACAGACAAGTTGGGCACTAAACCTAATAAGCAAATGCAAACAAAGATAAGCAAGGTAAATAAGCTAGAACAGGCCTAGACAAATCTAATAAGCTTAACTAACCCTAAATAAGCAAATTCAACAAGCAATTAAGCTAAATTTAGCAAGTGAAACTCAGCAGTACTAACTTAGAGTTAGTACTGCTAGCTTAGAGTTAGTACTGCTGGCTTTAATAAAACATAGTGAAATAAGCAAATAAGCGAATAAGCTAAAACAGATATTTAACTATCAAAAATTAGCACTCAGGCATTAAGAATCAGCAACTAGAATAAACTAGAATGGCAAATAAGCTTAAATAAGCTCTACTAAAGACAGTAAACGAAAAAGGGCTTAATCTACTCTAAAAAGCTAAGCAAATCTTAAATAAGCAGAAATAATAAGCTAATACGCAAAAATGAACTAATAGTACTAACAGTATTAACTACCAGTACTGACCTAGAGTTAGTACTGCTAGCCTTGAGTTAGTACTGCTAGCTTAAAAATCCAAATTGTTAAAGTTTTCAAAAATCAATTTTTTTTAAGCTGATTTGATCCTAAATTGTTAATAACAGATTATCAAATGACAAAATGAGACTCTTATAAGCAGATTTCAATCAACAATGAGCACTTAAATAAGCTAAATCAATCTAACAGTTTTAACTTATAACTAACAGTACTAACTAAGAAATTTACACAAATCACTTTTAAACTAACAACTAAGCAAGATAAGCACTAAACATCATAATAAAGCATAAATAAGCAAATACAGGTAACAAATAAGCACTATAAGCAGTTCTACAGTAAATAAGAAAAATAAGAAAAAGAGAAACTTATAACATCCTTGCTCAAAACAGGATTAAACAAAGAATCTACAAGCTCTAGCTTGTATAAAACAAGCTAGTGAGAGTCTATAAGCCCATCCAGAACGGGCTTATCATCCATAGGCTGTGGTCTATTTGAGTGTGGAATTTTTTATGACTTTACTTAAATTCTTAGTATTTGAGTTAAGACAAATGACTTATATGATCTTATAAGACATAAAACATATTAAGTAAAGCTTTTAACAAAGGAAATACAGAGATTCTAGAATTGACTTAAAAACTCCAAATTTGCATTAAGACTAAAATTAAAGTTACAAGACTTGGAAGAGTAAAATTGCATAAAAATAAGCTAAAATTTAACTAAGAAAATCGATCCCCTTTCTTGGGTTACCATGGCCCTATTTATACTAAAAACTTCCTCCTTGGGTCTTCTAGCTGTTCTTTCTTATGTGTTTCTTTGTAGAGACAAAAACCCAAGTGTGCTTGTTGTTTGAGGTGATTCTAAAACAAATCCCAGCCTTCAATTTCTTTTGTGCTTCTTTTGAGTCAATCACAGCCATCGAAAAGCTTGGAAAGTGGTGGGATTGCCAACTTGGCAATTATATATGGGGAGGTGGTGATAGTGGAGGTGGGGGAGATGTTTTACCCAAGGGGTTGTAGAGGTTGCAGGGTAAAAGGGGAGAAGAGACCCCGTGATTGGTTCTTGGGTTTTGTTGGGCGGGAAAAAATGGTTTTGGGTAAGTTGGCAGCTTTGGCCCCTCAAGTTATACTTCACCAAATTTCCCATTTCAGCCCTTGTCTTTCTATTCTTGTAATACAACTTGAGGTTTGGCAATTTTAGTCCCTCAAGTTGTATTTTCTCCACTTGGTTAACTTTTGACTTTGTCGGGGTTGACTTTCCTGTTGACTTTTTGACTTTGACTGACTTTGGCTTCGATTTGACTTTGTCTTTTCCATTCCGTGCTTGGTTTTGTCATTTTTGGCTTTGTTTTTCGTCCTTTTGTTTGATATCCGTTTCCTGCACAATACAAATGCAAAACAAACATATATTTGGCAGTTTTTGTCTGTTTTTGGTTATTTAGGCTCGTTTTTAATGGAGAAAGGTATGTGTAATTAAGCACATACCAAAATCCCCCATACTAAGGTATTGCCGTGTCCTCACGCAATGTTATGAAGTAAACACTCAAGAAACCAAGAATCTTAATCCCCCTCGACTAATAACCTCGAAAAGTAGCTAAGTGTTCGTCAAGGGGAACTAAAGAATCAATAGCTTCGACAAGTCCCGTTTTCACCATTTTTTATATGTACACTAACTATCCCTAATATTTTTGGATTTTTCTTTTTCTTTTCTTAACTACCTGTTTGACTTCCTTTATTATATCAACATTGGGATCATAGAATGAGAAGCGCCCATAGAATAATCTACGGATGTCCTGACGGATAAATTCATCGTCCTCGATTTTCACTAGTCCTAAGCTAAGCGTAAAAACGAAATCACCATTAAGTACAAGTAAAAATGCTAACACTACTTATAACTATGACTTGTCAACTTTTTGCTCCCAACAATTATTCAATTAGAGTGATTGTGCTTAATTTTAAGTTAAATTTAGATCGACAATTTTAGAAAGTAGTATAGTTTATGTGTATAACGATATTTCTGAAGAAATCTGGGGAAAAGACTAGATCACCCAATAACCAGCATATTCTCGATAGATCCCAGCCGAGTTCGACTTAGGTTATCAGGTTGAGACCCCACAGGAGAATGTTCGCAATGTAATAGCGGGATACTCCACCCTTTTAGGCCGAATTTCTTAGATTTACCGCTAAATAAACAATACTACTCAAAGCACGCAAACATCAAAAATTTAATGATCTCATTGGTGCGATTATTCCATGTAGCGACCTTTCTTCTCGGAACGTCCCAGCCTCATCAGCTAAGTGCCCAGGTTTTTGACACCCCACGGAGAATACTTAATCGAAATAATCTACCGACGGCAACCAACAACTTTTGAAGTCTTAAAGCAAGTTATTCTTAGTTCAAAATTATACTTGAGTTTAGAAAAAGAAATCTTAACCATTAAATTTTCATTTATTGCTATATACTATACTACCGTCATCATTTACATGACTACAACATCGGCCACGCCTCCGACAAGATGTAGTGACTTAGTCTGACGACGGTTTCTTATTGATAACACTTACGAATGCACTTTGGCATTTATTATCTCACTATGGGCCTTGTTTTGAAGACTGCAACATCGGTTGTGAGCCGGCAAGATGCAGTAAACCTTTATCAGCCCACAGTTTATATTATTTATTTTTTTCATTAACACTAGAACTATATAAACTCAATCACATCTTGTTCTTCACCTTATTAAAAATTCGAAGCAATAGAATATCCGTGAAAGCTAAGCCTGCAATAGATGAACTAGCTAGGGCTCACCACGCACGATCGAGTCAAAAATATTCTCATTCTCGAGCCCATTAGGAGAGTCGAAACTTTGACAAAACACTTATTTTATTTTTTGAAATTTTTTAAATTCTCATTTTTGGTATTTTTGCAAAAAATTGTTGGTAAAAACGGATTTCCATGATAACAACGGTTGCAGGCAAGAATCACATCGTGAAGATCCCCCATACTAGAACTAAACATCGACCCACGAGTGTTTTGAAAGGGCCGACCTACGTAAATCTAAAGCCCTTTATGAAGTGGTGCCAAAAGATAAAAACGTTAGTCTATTAGATTTGGATACTGGATTCCAAAATGAAGCTGAGGATTGAAACTCCTTGTGGATAAAAGACAAAACTGAGAAGCACGAAGTTTTCACATCCGGGAAATCCTGGACATACAGCACAAATACACAAAATATAGACAAAACACGGGAAATGGAAAATTAAGCCTCCTCACAACAAAAACACTATTCATATACTACTACTAACTGATAAGCAGGGGTCCTCCCTACGAACGCTATTAAGGTCACTATTGCTTGACCCGTTACTTGATTTTACTTTGGACCATGGGGAACGTACGGAGCATCTGGGACTAACAATTGTGGTACGTCCCCCCCGAAAGTAGTGGGCTTCAAAACGATGACCATTCACTTTTAAATTTGGCTCAGGAGTTTTGGGATAACCTCGATGGTGGACCATAATGGAAAAACTTGGTTACATTGAATGTCCACTCCACCGGGGTCTTAACAAAATAAATACTTATAAGCAACTGTTAATAATTAATAATAAGCACTTAAATAAGCTGAATTTTGTCTAACATTTAACTCAAAACTAACAGTTTAATTAATAAACTAACATACTAAACTAAGAAAGTGGACACACAACTATTTCAAACTAACAACTAAGCGCAAAAAACAACACTAGACATTATGATTAAGCATAAATAAGCAATTATAAGTAACAAATAAACACTATAAGCAGTTCTATAGTAAATAAGAAAAACAAGAAAGAGAGAGACTTACAACACCCTTGCTCAAAACAGGGCTAAACCAAGAATCTACAAGCTCTAGCTTGTATAAAACAAGCTAGTAGTGTCCCATAAGCCCCATACCAGAACACGCTTTCATCCATAAAATAAGTTATGGTGTATTTTGAGAGTGATTTTTGTGATTTTATCTTAACTAATTAACTTTTTAGGTTTACTTAATTAAAACAGCTTATAAACAAGCTGTATTGAGAGCCTTTTTTTGAACACAAAACAACATAATTAAGAAACTTAACACTTGAAATTGTAAATTTACTTAAAACATCAAATTTGCATTAAAACTTGAAAGTGTTACAATGCTGAAAGTAAAAGCTGTAAATGAGTTTTAAAAGAACTGAAAATAAGCTAAGTTATATTAAAAATTAAAAACTAAACTCACTAAAACATGGGTTACAATGGCCCCTATTTATAAAGACTAAAACGAATTAAGGTCTTGTTTTCTCTTGGACTCTCTTCACTCTTTCTCCTGTGGGTTTCTTTGTAGAGACAAACACCAAGTGTGTTTGTTTTTGTTAGTGTTTCATAAACAAATCCCAGCCTTCAATTTCTTTTGTGCTTCTTTGGAGTCAATCATAGCCATCGAAAATACTTGGGAATGGTGAGGGATTGCCAACATGTCACTTATACATGGGGGGGGGGGTTGATAGAGGAGTGGTTGAATGATTTATCTATGGTGTGATGTTTTGCAGGGAAGAAGTAAGGGAAAAGACATCCTACTCTGTCCGGTTTTTGTTGGGCGGGAAAGATGGAGTTTTAGGGGAGGTTGGCAAGCTTTGGCCCCTCATTTCTTTTATAACAAACTTTGCCCGGTAGCAATTTCAACCCTTGTCCTTTTAACTCTTGTAATACAACTTAGGTTTGGCAGTTTTAAAGTCCCTTAAGGTGTGTATTATTTCTTCTTCATGTGGCTGACTTTTGACTTTGACTGACTTTGGCTTCGGATTGACTTTGTCTTTTCCATCCCGTGCTTGGTTTGGTTGTTTTTGGCTTTCTTTTTGAATATCCGTTCCTGCACAATTCAAATGCATAACATACAAATACAATGTATCTTTGGTACGTTTTTAGTCTTTTAAGTTCGTTTTTTATGGAAAATGGTATGTGTAATTAAGCACATACCACCCACCCTTGTTTCAGATTTGACCTTCATTCTCTTTCTTTCTTTATTTCTCTCCTTCGGGAGTGAGGACCTCGTTTTTGATCCTGGCATCTCTACTTTTCATTTTTCTCTTAAGCCAGTTCCAAACTTTCCCTAAGGACAAATGAACACAGGGATCGAGTCGAGCTTGCGACTCGGTAAATAAAAACAAGCCGCTTCGTGGGAGTTCACCCCATGCTTATCCTTTTCTATTTTCTTTCTATTTTCTAACAAATGTGTTGTGATGTGAAGAGGCTTATACTCTTCCGATTTTTCATTGTTTGTGCTTGTGATTTTTGTAGGATTGAACCAACAATTTTTGAAGCTTCTCGTGTTCGGTGTTGTGTCCCGTTTCACTCGAGCTTCCTATCCTTTGTTTGAAATTAGTTTGGGGAAATCCGATATCCTTTCATCATTATCGATTCACGTTTATCTTTGCATAATTAATAAACGGCTTAGATTTGCGTAGAGACCCGACTTAAACATTGAGGACAAAGTTTCGTTTTAGTTTGGGGAGGGAATCTATCAATTTGATTTTGCTTGCTTATTGTTTTGTTCTCGCGTACCCGTTTTCCTACAAAAATTTTAAATTTTTAAGTTTTTATTTGTAGGAAAAAAAATAAAAAAAATAAAAAAAAATAAATAATAAGTGTTAAGACACGAATGTAGGTTTTCCGTTGGTGAGAATAAGAAGTAATTTTTGACCCAATCGAACGTGTTGAGTTCTAGATTTCTCCTTTAACAATTAATGATGATAGTTTGTGCTAGTCTCATGTAGACTTTAAACATGCTAGACTTGAAATCATTAGTAAATGAAGACTTGTGCTAATCTCAAGTAGATTTTAAATATGCCGAGTTGGATTTTATATAGGCTAAGTATTTGCGAATCTCTTTATTAGAGATTTTAAATTGCAAAGAATAAGAGATGATAGTGTTAATTACAAATTAGGATGCTAAACAAGGTTTATTTGGAAAACTTAAAGGCTTATAAAAATAACTTGTGGTTTTTCTTCCCCGAAGTTCTTAAAATGATTAATTATATGTGTTCTCTTTAATTTTTACACATTAGAGTTTTACTCTTAAAAGTCTAATCAACATATTTAGAGAAAAAGCTTTATCGATGAACTCAACATCATTTGTAAATATATACTTTGGTTTTCTAAAATGAAATTTTTCTATTTGCAAAAATAATGTGTTGAATTAATATTAATATTAAAAAAAAAGATAAAAAAATAAAAATAAAATAAAAATATAGTGGTGAATAAAAAGGATGCAAGTTATAAATCCTTAGTGTTAATAATAATATACAAACTCCATCGCAATAAAGTACATGGGCATTTGTCGGTTCGCTCCCTACGTACTCGAAAATAAAGTATGAGGATGTATATTTAGATCGTATCATAAAATACACTGACTCTTGTCGAAGGCCGTGGCCGATGTGTCGTCGAAAGAAAAGTGATACCGGTTTCTAGCCTAATAATGTAAATAGTAATGTTAAAGTTGCAAGTTAGAAAATAAATAGTAAAAGTTTCATTCTCTAAAACCAAAGTATTCTTTTGAACCAAAATTTGCAAAAGTCTACAAGGCTTTTTCATCGAAAGTTCATGCGTCTCGATTATTATTCTCCAGAATGGGGTCTCAAAAACCTAGCACTTACCCATGACGGTGGGATGCAGAGAAGAAGTTTATCCATAGGGACAAGTGAACTAACGAATCTTAGCTAGGAGATTTTTGTTTGCTTTGGTTGTGATCTTTACTTAGTGATTAACATATTAGCCCAAAAGCCATGTAAAGCTTGGTCGATTTCAACTACTAAATTGTAGATTTATTGGTTTAAATTAATTTGAGCACACAAGTCACACTTAAATATAGATTTATGCGAAGGGAAGAGAAATTCACAAGTTGTAATTATAAGTAGTCTTAGCATCTTAGCTCGTACTTAACGGTGATCTTATTTTTAAGCTTAGTATGGGAAAAGTGAAAAGTCGGGAATGATGAAGTTATCTTTTAAGACACTTTTCAAGTGCTTTTTGTTCTATGATCCTAAAAGTTACCACTAAGGTAATGAAAACAATACATTGTGTCACACAAGAATAAGTTGTAGTTAGGTAGTTAATTATTAAGAAAAAATCAATAAAAAATAAAAAATCTTTGAAAATGGGAAATCGGGTGTTTTATAACTTGTGATCTCTTAGCTCTCTCAACAAAAATCTTTGCTACTTTTCAAAGGTTTAGTTTGGGGAAGTTTTGAGGTATTTGGTTATAAGGCATGTAATATTGCGTGAGGACACGCAATCGTTTAGTTTGGGGAATTTTGATAGGTGTAAAATACACATATCCGTTAACACCAAAAATGACCTTAAATGACCAAAAACATACTAAAACTGGCAAAGATATGCTTGTTTTTGTGTTTTGTGTATGCAGGTATGGATAAGACAAAAATCACATGAAAACCGTCAAAAAACAGGCAAACACAGACACGAGGAACGGAAGAGCACAAAAGAAGCCGGGAAATCAAGCCAAAGTCAAAGTCAACACTAAAAGACAAAATCTTAAAAGTTCAAATCCAATCCCTCAAGTTTCAAAAGTTACACAAATGGTCCTTGAGGTCTAATGGGCCTATTATCCCTAAATAACATCCGGATCCAAAGCCTAAAACCCTAAGCCCATATCCCTTTTATTAAACCACAGGGACCATTCCTGCCAAAGACAAAAGTTATGGCTTTTATTAAACAAAGAGAAGGACCTAGTTTGCCAATAGCCCAAAGTTTAAATCGATTTTACCCGTTTTCAGTTATAAAAAGGCGCCAAGAAGTAAAAAAATACTATTCATCGTCCCTTCCAAAAATTACCACGCAGTCAAATCAAAGGGCTTTTACTAATTAAAGGGTAAGGAGGACAATTCATGGGATAAAGTACACATGGGCAGGGTCATTACATCATCAAACGTACCCTATTGGCTAATCCTAACAAAGAGAGGACACGTTGGATTGAAGATAGCACAAGGAATGGGGATATTTACACTTGAGTCACTCTTAGAGAAAGCACAAGGTGTCACAATTACAGATTGCCACGCTGGCAATCCGTGTGTGCACATATGTGATCCAAGGGTTGAGAATTACTCTCCAATGATTGAATGTTTGTACGACAAAGATGGATAGGAGCGTGTAAGAGTGCTCAGACCCTAGAAGGTTCTCTCAGCAGCTATAAAAGGCCCTCACTCACACACATAAAGGGGATCTTCTTTTTCCTTTTTACACCTAGTTTAGCTTTTAGCTTATTAATAGCTTATTGTAATTTTCTTTTAAAATCAGTTGTAATTTTCTTTTCAATCATGTAATCAAGTTTTTAGATTAATGAAATTAAGTTTTTATCTCTAAGAAATCTGTCATTAGCTCTTGTTATTTACTCATAAGCTCTCAATAAGCCAAAGTGATAAGCCTTAGTTTAATAAGCTCTATTTCAGCTCTCTAAGACTCTAAGCTTAGATTGAGCTTAAATCAGTCTTAATTAATATATAAATCCTAAAATCAGCTTAATTACTTTTGTTATTTGGACTTATAAGCTAATGGAATGTGAGCCAATCATGGAAGGGCTCACAAGGACTTTACTGGCTTATCTCAGGACACACTCATTAGGAGTGTACATTGCAGGCTTGACCAAAGAGGTCACCTGCAATTGTGTTTCACCAAAGTG
>BQNB010064969.1:0-35110 GCA_026074375.1 Tanacetum coccineum
CTTAAGGTTTAATAAACTCGTTCTAAACAAGACGCTGATAACTTTATTCAGCAAAATTCGGTGTTTCTACACTTCTCAAACTACCAAAAATTTTGGCTAGGTTTGTCCAGGATATCCAGTCCATTAGAATAGGTATCTTAGAGAAACATCATTACAAGGTTTATTGTTGGTATAAGTGCTTTATGAAGCAAACCTCTTAATAGAGAACACATCAAAGGAGAAAGTGTAGTCGCGTGGTTATGTCTATATAAAGTCATAATTGTCTTAAGGCAGAGTCTCGTTTCTGCTATTCTGTAATGCTCAATGATTAATAACGGATAAGGCTAAAGGATGTAAGTATCCAACTTACTTGGTAGTACTGGGATGTATCGCGACCTAAGTCTTCCTACCAGTGGCCCGACATGAATAGTTCAACTATCTCTCTCGTCGATATGTGTTTATCTAGTTTACGGGGTTTGCATCCTCAATTGGATGGAGTTGTACCAGTTGGGACCGCTCCAGGGCCCAACAGCAGCAACCACGAAAATTATAACAAACGGTGATGGGATGTTGTACTCAGTCTGTTAGCTCCACAGACAGTTCACGATTGCAAGGATTTGCAATAGCAACAGTAATAACTTAAGAATGAGATCATGTAGTTCAAGTGAGGCCTTAAGGTTTTCGCTGAGTGGTAAGACACAATTGTGTTTCTAGACCTTTTTAACGGATTCCGGTGATTATCGGGTTCGAGTTCATACTCGTGTCATATCGGATACCATTAAGCCCACTCATTTATAATTCATTACTTACATAAAGGAGCGTCCTAATTTATGTAAGTAAGAAATGATAAACTTATGGTTCGGGGATTTACAATTTCTTTATTTAACTGAAGAGGCGTCCCAATCCTTTCAAATAAAGAGATTATAAATCATCCTACTTAATAATTTCCGATGCAATACGCGTACTCACATAACCTTCAAGATATGCAGGTTCTCTAATGAGTATGGAACGAGTGTTTAAAACTCGTCTTCGGAGGCGGGGAGTAAAACTACCAAGGAATATCGACCTAGAGTTTAAGATAGTTAATGAGTACTCGGTTAGAGTAAACAAGGTAAAGGTCTCTATGAACGAGTCAACATAGCGATTATCATATCAATCCTCCTATTACAAGTCCCGCCCATACAAGACTTGTAATACTTAGATTCATACATAATTCCATGTAAACAAAATTATGACGGCCTCCGTGTAATACGATATTGTATAAAACTGTGAAGAAAATAATATTCTTAAAGATCATTGTTTTAACTTACAATGTCTGAGAACGAAGCGAGACCATTGTTTAACTTACAATGTCTGAGAACGAAGTGAGACCATTGTGCAACTCACAATGTCTTAAGAATTGTTCTGGTATTTATATAAATAACTCTTATATAAATAAATGTACGATACACGCAAAAAGGAATGCAAGCATATATATTATATATATGTATGCCACGTAAACACTTAAGGTAACAAGTAACCTAAGTGTAAGAATATTATTCAAATGATAACGTAAGCACATAAGCAAGTAGTGTGTATGCACTTTGAAAATGTTTGATGTGATGCAATGTTGTGAAAACGGTTATAGTCTAGGGCAAAATATGCAACCTAGTTCTCTATAGCCAGTGCTCTGATACCAATCTGTAACACCCTAAAAATTCGTGTCGCAGCGGAAATGTGTCCGGGGGAGTTACTTCATAATACACAGCGCTAGATACAAGAGAACGACCTCTAAATGTGTCATTTGAAAAGTAATCTCGTTGATTTCCTTGAAATTGATATAATGTTTGTCCCATAATTGCATCACAATGAAAAGCTTGAAATTAACACAACGAGATTTGATCACTTGTATGTATGTAGAAATCCATGAATGAAATCTTGTCAGTTTAGACTCCAATGCACATCAAATAATCCAAGCATCTAATTCACCTGAGAAAAACATGCTTAAAAAGTGTCAACATTAAAGTTGGTGAGTTCATAGATTTGTTTAAGTATACATATTGAACCAAAGTTCCGTCAAGTGTGTATGACCATTTAAAATCCTTAAATGTCCTTTCAAAATGTATGTATGATTTTAAGAAAATCAAATAGTTGCAAAGTATGCATGACCATTTCAATCCCTAAATAGTTACAAAAATGTACGTATGATCGTTGTATCGCAATTGTTCAAAGCATGTATGATATTTATATATATATCACCAAAATGTTTCAAGTATGTATTGCCACTTTAAGTTCAAGGCCAGTAAAATATCATGTGAGTATAAAACAATGATACAATTACTATAGTTTATGAAACGATGCACTAATATAACAGTAAGAGTTCATATGTAAGTATTGTGGGCCCTGTAGGCCTAACCAATCGTAATCCGACATGTTATAACGTTCGTTTGCCCAGTGATAGCTAATCACCCGAACGGGGATTGTCAATCCCGAATAGATCTATTTTATAACATTCGCGTAGACAACATGCTATAACGTTCGTTTGCCTAGTGATAGCTAATCACCCGAACGGGGATCACACCCGAATAGATCTATTTCATAACATTCGCGCTCACCCTCCAAGTGATTTACAGTTCATGAAGCTGTGACATAGACTTATATATATACCCATCACAGGTGTCCCCTCCAAGAACACCCGGGCCTTTATTTAAAGAATATGTACTCCCGTTACCGGTGTCCCCTCTAAGAACACTTGGGCAGGTACTGTATTGTTATCAGTTCAATCCGCTTAAGCTAATCCGTAATCATTTCAAAAGTAAAGTACATATATTTGTGACCAAAAATGAAGTCAAGTAATATATCCCATAGCGAGCTATGTAAATGAGTATGTGAACCAATTTGTAATCAACCACGTAAATGCATTTGTAAACAAGCATGTTCTCACCCCAAAAATATATGTAAACAAGTAAAACGTGGGGCTATAAACTCACATTGATGTTGAAGAACGATTGACAAGTATAGACATCTATTATTCCATCACAAGGAGAGAAGCGACTCGATCAAGAAGTTGCAACTAATCTTAACAGCTAAGACCCACTAGCCTAGGATAATGAATTTGGGTTTCCCGATGGATAGTAACCTCAACGCGTCACGTTGATAATGGATTTAGGTTTCCAAGTTGTAATGATTTGGTGGTTGGTTAAATAAAATAAATCAAAAGTAACGCAATTGGTTATGTATATATGCCCATTATCTTTACATATGAAAAATATGTCAAGTGTATAATTATACTGTGAATTATATAATAAAGAAACCCAATCCAATAAATAATCGAGGTATATAATACTTTGTAAGTATCAAATAAGAAACGTGAGAAAAAGATTTGAATAGAACATTTCGACACGTGTTCGTAAATCACCATGTAACCAATAGAAGTTCTTATTATAAAGTAAACTCACGTCTTAAAGTTATGAATTAAACAAACGATGTTTGGAAAGCTTTTACAAAATTTATGATTTTACCTTCTAGTCAGGAATTTATAAAAATAATATTTTATAAATTAATCTTTGTCTTATTGATGGATCGTAGCTAAAATCGTTGTCTCACTTGTAAAAGTATAGTTTTTGTTCGTGGTCGGATTATCGTATAGTTATATTTTAGTATATTTTTAAAATATAACTTAGTCTCTTTTACCGGGTTTAAAATAATAAAAGTTTTAGTAAAACATTACTAAGTATAGAACTTTTATATAAATTTCGTCATGACCTTCCCAGTTATATAACGTTTCCCCATATTTATAAAACCTAACGTTTTTCTACTTTTCAACAAACTGCGTGTTGAAAAATATCTACGTGTTTTAAATATATGTTTATATATATTTATAACTAAACAAAGTAATAAATATCATATTTATTTAACCATTAACCACCATTTTAGTTTCAATTTATGATTTATAATTCTTATGTTATATTTATTAGTCAATTGCATAAACCAAACGAACCCTTATTGTTGTTTCGGTTAAACCAAACGCTCCCTTCGTTCATCTTTGTTAAGCCAAACACACCCTTTTGTGCTTTCCGATAAATCAAACATCCCTTTATGCAAATCTGTCCAACCAAACGCACCCTTGTGCTGCGACTGCCCAACCAAACATACCCCTTGTGCAATTCTGCATAACTAAACGCACCCTTTGTGGTTTTTATCAACACCAAACGCACCCGTGTGCGGTAACAGCCAACCAAACACACCCTTGTGGGTGGGCTGTTAAGCCAAACGCACCCTATGGGCTGTTTAACAGCCAAACGCGCCCTCTCGGGGTGTATACCACAAAACCAAACGCACCCTTTTGGTGCCCCCCCCCCCCCCCCCCCCCCCCCCCCCCCCCCTTCCACACAATGAACTAGAAACAAAAACGCACCATATATTATGGAACCACAACCCATCGCACCCTTTGGCTGTTGATAACACAAACAAACGCTTAGCCTAATTGGTGACCGAACCAACCGACCTTATGGTCTTGTATACAACAAACAAACGCACACGCTCATTTTTTCTTCAAAACCAAACCAAGCGCACCCTTTGGGGTGGATGTTACAATCACCAAACGCACCCTCAGGTGGTGGTTGTTCATGGTAACCAACGCAACCTTGCCGGTGGTAAACCCCAAACCAACGCACCCCTGTTGGGGACTAACGGAAAAAACGCAGACCTTGCTGCTTATAAAAAACCACAACGCACCTTGTTGAATATACAAAACCGAAGCACCCTTGCTGTGGTGACGCACGTCAGTGGTTGATGTGGTGGCGTCGCGATGATACGGATGGGGGTGGAGGCGTGATGTGTGTCGTGGTGGTGGGGTAGTGGAGGCTGTCGTTGGACAGCAGCCGCGAGGGGGGGGGGGGAGGGGGGGGGAGGGGGGGGGGAGGGGAGAGGGGGGGGGTGTGGGGGGGGGGGGGGGAGGGGATTGGACGAAAGGGAGGGGGGGGGGGGGGGGGGGGGGGAAAGAAGGGGGGGGAAAGGGAAGGGGGGGGGGGGAGGGGGGGAAGGGGAGGGGGGGGGGGGGGGGGAGGGGGGGGAGGGGGGGGGGGGAGAGGGGAGGGGGGGGAGGGGGGGTGGGGGGGGGGGGCGGGGGGGGTGGGGGGGGGGGGGGGGGGGGGGGGGGGGGGGGGGGGGGGGGGGGGGTGGGGGACGGGGGGGGGGGGGGGGGGGGAGGGGGGGGGGGGGGGGATGGGGGGGGGGGGGGGGTGGTGGGAGGGGGGAGGGGGGGGGGGTGGGGGGGGGGGGGGGGGGGGGGAGGTGGGGGGGGGGGGGGCGGTGGGGCGGGGGGAGGGGGGGGGGGTGGGGGGGGGGGTGGGGTTGGGGTGGGGGGGGGGGGGGGGGGGGGGTGGGGGGAGGGGTGGGGGGGGGGCGGGAGGGGGGGGGGGTGGGGAGAGTGTGTGGGGGGGGGGGGGGGGGGGGGGCGGGGGGGCAGAAGGGGGGGGGGGGGGGGTGGGGGGGGGGGGGGGGGGATTGGTGTGGGAGGGGGGGGGGGGGGGGGGGGGTGGGAGGGGGTGGGGGGGGGGGGGGGGGGGAGGGGGAGGGGGAGGGGGGGGGGAGGGGGAGGGGGGGAGGGGGGAGAGGGTGGGGGAGGGGGGAGGTGTGGGTGGGGAGGGGCTGGGGAGGGATGGGGGTGGGGGGGGTGGGGAGGGGTGGGCAGGGGGGAGGGGTAGGGGGGTGGCGGGCGAGGGGGGGGGGGGGGGGGAGGGGGGGGGGGGGGGGGAGAGGGGGGGGAGGGAAGGGGGGGGGGGGGGGGGGGGGAGGGGGGGGGGGGAGTGGGGGGGGGGGGGGGGTGGGGGGGGGGGGGGGGGTGGGGATGGGTGGGGGGGGGAAGGGGGGGTGGAGGGGGGGGTGGGGGGGGGGGGGGGGGGGGGGGGGGGGGGGGGGGGGGGGGGGGGGCGGGGGGTGGGGGGTGGGGGGGGGGGGGGGGGGGGGGGGGGGGGGGGGGGGCAGGGGGGGGGGGGGGGGGGGGGGGGGGGGGGCGGGGGGGGGGGGGGGGGGGGGGGGGGGGGGGTGGCGGGGGTGGGGGGAAGGGGGGGAGGGGTGGGGGGGCGGGGGGGGGGGGGGGGGGGTTGGGGGGGGGAGGAAGGGGGGGAGGGGGGGGGGGCGGGGGGGGGAGGGGGGGAGGGGAGGAGGGGGGGGGGGGGGGGGGGGGGGGGGGGGGGGGGGGGGGGGGGGGAGGGGGGGGGGGGGGGGGGGGGGGGGGGCGGGGGGGGGGCGGGCGGGGGGGGGGGGGGGGGGGGGGGGGGAGGGGGGGGGGGGGGGAGGGGGGAGGGGGGGGGGGGGGGGGGTAAAATAAATAAAATGGCGCATGGCGGAGATGGGCCTTGGGGATCGGACTAGTATAGGGTTCGAGGATTACATTTCTGGTTTCGGTCAGAACGCTCGCCGGAAAAGTTTTTAGGCGGCGACGGCTGGCTGGGAGTAGGGAGGGGGTGGCCGGAATTTTTGAGAGAGAAGAGAGTGTGATATATATGTTTGTGTGTGTGTTTATTTGATGGAAATGAAAGAATATAAAACTTTTTATATTTATATTAAAAGTTTTAAATAATTGTGACAAGTATTAATAAGTTTGGGGTTCATTTTGTATTATTGACCAGGGGACTAAGGGTTGTTATTGTTGAGGGAAACTTTTATAAACTATTGGTTCGGGACTCATTTTGGCGACTTAACGGATGTTTCAAAATACAAAACTTGCGCCATTGTTTCCCAATTATTTTTCTGATAAAAATGAGTATTTACTTGATAATATTTCATAAATATTTTTATAACATTTAAAATAAATATCTGTTATTTATTTTGTGACCCGGTTATGCCTTTCGAAAATATCAATGAATTTTAACTCGAATATTCGCGTCATCAACAAACGCTTTTAAATAAAATGTTAAATGATTTTATTTAATATTTTTTATTAAATAAATAGTGATAATTAAAAATTAAATTTAATTATTTTTGTGTCGGCACGCGCTGTGTGCAGCTTTCAAAACTTTGCGAGGCTGTTTTAGCCCTTTTCTGCTTGCTTCCAAGTCTCGGGTAAAACGGAAAAGTTGTCCGAAATATCGTTTTACATCAAATTGCCTTAGAGTCCGAGTTGTGAAAATGTGATTTAGTGGTTCGTTTTCAATACGTCAAATGCCTTATAATAATCGTTTATCTTTTCGGTTTTCGAGCCATATAAGTTAAAAATAACTTCCACTTGAGGAAATATAATATAATATATGATTGTTATTTGAATACGTTCAAAATTTTACCGCGCCACGCGGTTATTGCTTGTATTTAGACAATTAAAAAATCAAAAAGTCAAATAAGTCAAATTCGGACCCAATAAGTCAAAGGGTAAAATAGTCATTAAATTCCAAAAATTCCCGGATGTTACAATCTTGATCTTTCCTCAAGCAATCTCAGAGCTTCTTCCAACCCAAGTCTTTCTTGCTCTAGTTGCAATTTTGTCTTCTTCTAAACAGGTTCAGCTTCTTTCATAATAGCTTTGCGTTTATCTTTTCTTTTTGTTGCACTTCTTCTGATATACACTAAACTTTCAGCATCAGTTTTAACTTCAGGGCTGTCAGTACTAATATCGGGCTCAATACTAACTAGTACATTAGCAGTTCTAATATCGAGCTCAGTACTAACTGTTACATTAGCAGTACTGATATCAGGCTCGGCAGTATAATCTTCTTCAGGAGCAATAAACTCAAAATTAGATTCCTCAAAATCATGCTCATGCCTCCCCTGAGTCTGTGCACTCATCTGTACTAGAGTAATTCCCTCATCTTCATTAATCTGAGCAACCTTCCTCCTCTATTTGGAAGGATCCTCTTGATTATCTTCATCATCAGAAATCACAAGTCTGACCCTTCTTCTGGCTTTGCTTGACTTTACTTTGTGCTCTAACTTATTCACTTTCATGATGAGCTTAGTGTAAGCAGCACTATATGACAGTTTGGTCTGCTTTAAGTCGGATTCCAAAGTCTCCACTTTCTTGGATAATATGGTATAAAGAACCATCAATTCATTAAGTTTCATACTGCCCTCATCACTTCCAAATGAGTAAACTCTTGGGAGAGGTAAATCATGGGGCATGGTAGCAGCCTCTTCTGCAACATGGGTTGTTTGTATAGATGGTGGTGAAGTTGGTGGTTGTGAGGTGGATGGAGCACTGATGGGTGTGTGATGGGACTCAACTAGGATTGTTGATCCTTCACCTTGTAAAATCTGACCCTGAGCAAGCATTGTTTGAAACAATGAAGTGTCCACCCCAGTATATCCCTTGGAAGCTCTTTTCATATTGCTAAACAGTTTTTGTGTAAGGGTAGGAGCAATATAACATCTTTTATAAGGTAGAAGCAATCTCTTGTGCTTGTTCAAAAAGATTTGTATAAATCTTGGATACATCAAAATTTTTGTCTTACTATCCAAGTTTTTCACCATGGCTTCAAAAGTCAATTTGGAAAATTAAATGTTCTGTTTGTGGCCAAGCAAATGATAGCAGTTGCTATATTGCTACTAAATTGCTCCCAAGCAGTTTTCTTAGAACTTAAGCAGTGAAGGATGGTATGAATCAAAAATTTCCACTGAGGGGAAAATATCCTTTTTGAAAAGTTAAGTTATCAGAATTAGACACATACCCCCATTAGAGCAAGTTGCTCAAAAATTTCCAAAGTAGGCAAAGTACTAATACCATCAGAATCTTCTAACTTGATATGTCTTCTAATAGATGCCTCAGAAACAACCTTGACTTTCCCATCTATTGTAGCAGTGATTTCCATGTCTCCATTCTCAAGTGTACTTGCAAAAGCAGTTTGCCAAAACTGTTCTATGAGAGAGACAAAGATAATTGGACTTTCAGTGAGGGCATACCTAATGTGACTTACAGTGAGAAAATCAATTATCTGATGAAATCCTTCACTTCCTTCTGATTTCTGTAAGTAGGCAACCATGTTGTACTTGTCGCAGAAATCCAAATTCGTCATTTGATGAAGAGAAGTTAGATTAGGGTTCTGGGATATGTTTGTATATGAGAGTATGTGAGCTTGGCAAAGTTAATTGAGGTTATTTAGAGAGCACTTAGGGTTTTGATTCGACCGACTGAATGGAATTTGTTCTTATCTTTAACAAGCTTATGATTTTATAGAAAGATCATGAATTCTCTAAATTAGTCAAACCTATAGTCGAAGTTGTTGGCGGAAATTTCACAACGGCTATATTTAATTAAGGAAATTCTGTTATGCCTCAAACAGTACTAATGATCACCCACCAGTACTAATTTTAGCCTAACAGTACTAACTTTAAGCCCAGCCGTATTAACTTTACCTAGCAGTATTAAGATATGCCTGGCAGTACTAACTTAATTCTGGCAGTGTTAAATTTATGCCTAGCAGTATCAACTCCAATTCTGTTCTAACAAGTATCGCCATCATAAATTTTGATTCTCACAATCTCTCTTTCTGTTTTTTAGCCCACTAAATCTCTCATTTCTTTTTCTCACCAATTCACTCTTTTTATTTTTATCACATAATTCTCTCTTTTTGTTTTTCAGCTCACTATATCTCTCTTTTCTTTTTCTCACCAATTCAGACAATTTTGTACAATGTTCCATCAATTCCATTAGTTTTATACTGTCCTCCCCACTTCCAAGTGTGTTAACTCTTGAGAGAAGTGGATCATTGGACTATTTAGATGTAGTCTCAAACCTAGTTTGAGCATCTACACCCCCCAATATGGTATCTTGGCACCTGGGACCACTACCTAAACCAGTTCCCTAAGGACTTAGTTCATTAAGTGTTGCCATGGATTGGGTCATATTGATGTTACCACTGTCTTGCTCTGCTTCTAAGCTAGAAGCAATAATGGCGGCCCTTTCCATTCTGTCACCCAACTCCTTATGGACATCATCATTACCAACCTTTTCAGGGGGACCACTAGACTAAGGTATCTTTGTGTCCTGGCCTCTTTTGATTTGCCTAGGTGTTTGACTCATCACACACTTTTGTTTTATGTTACATGTCCTTCCATCCATTCTTGATTGCATATTAACATCATTAGCCTCCCCTCAATTCAATACCAGATACTCAATATGCTTAGCCTGCAAATGTTAGTCCAAAACCAAGAATATACAATCCAAAGTATTTTCTTGTTTAACAGTATATATTTTGACTAACAGTTTAAACTAGCAATCTTAAGTATAACTAGCAGTACTAATTATACTTAGCAGAATTAACTTTTACCTAGCAGTACTAAAACCTGCATAGCTATACTAAAACTCGCCTAGCAGCATTAACCTACAATTACCAGTTTTATTTCCAAATTCATGTCATATTTAATCGTTAGTCTAACAAACACATCTTAGAGATTAAGTAATCCAATGCTAGCAATTAGAAAGTTAAACCTGCTAACATCAAATGCCTTTGTGAGAAGATCTGCAACATTGTGATCTGAATGTACCTTAATTACTTGAATGAGCCTCTTCTCATAAGAATCTCTGATGAAATGGTGCCTTATTTCAATGTGCTTGGTTTTAGCATGAAACTTTGGATTCTTCACAATACAAATGGTGCTTTCATTATCAATGTAAATCTTGGTGTTCATGAAATTAAACCCATAATCAAGCATTTGATTTTGGATCCACAACACCTCTCCACAGCAATTTATAGCAGCAACATACTCTGCTTTAGTAGTAGAGTTGGCAATAATTGTTTGCTTTTTACATTGCCATGAAATTAACCTTTTTCTAAGAAATTGACAACCTCCTGTTGTGGATTTCCTGTCAAGGCTAGCACCAGCATAATCACTGTCAGAAAAGGCTTCCAAGTCAAATGGTGAATCTCTAGGATACCAAAGGCCCAATTTAGGCTGACCTTTCAAGTATCTAAAGATCCTCTTCACTGCATGAAGATGTAAGACTTTAGGAGTAACTTGGAACCTTGCACAAGCACAAACAACAAATGTTATGTCAGGCCTAGAAGCTATTAAGTACATAAATGATCCAATCATTGATCTGTATAACTGAACATCCATATGTCAGCTTCTTCATCCTTGACCAATGCCTTGTTAGGCTCCATAGGAGTGCTTGCTGTCTTTACAGTGACAAAATCAAACTTTTTCAAAATATCAGCCACATACTTATCTTGGCTGATGTAAATTCCATCCTCCTTTTTTTATAACTACAATCCTAAGAAGAAGGTGAGCTCCCCCATAGAACTCATCTAGAATCTCTTGTACATTATATGCTCAAACTCAACACATAAAGACTTCTTTGTAGACCCAAAGATTGATTTCTTTCAACATACACCTGTACTAATAGGATATCACCTCTGTCCTTCTTGATGAACAAAGTTTTATCTATAGTGCCTCTTCTGTATCTATTTTCCAATAAGTAGGTAGACAAGGTCTCATACCAGGCTTTAGGAGCTTGATGTAGACCATATAAAGCTTTTTCTACCTTATAAACCTTATCAGGGAACTATGGATCTTTAAAACCAGGAGGTTGGCACATATACACCTCCTCTTCAATAGTACCATATAAAAAGGTACTCTTCACATCCATCTGGTAGACAATAAGTCCCATAAATGATGCATAGGCTAAAAATAACCTGATTGCTTCAATCCTAGCAACAAGAGCAAAAACCTCATCATAATCAATTCCTTATTCTTGGGTGTGCAACTAGTCTTGCTTTGTTTCTAACTACAATTCCTCTCTCATCTTTCTTGTTTCTATACACCCACTTAGTTCTAATAGCCCTCTTGCCTTTTGGAAGATTCACCAGAGTCCAAACCTTTTGAAGTTTAAATTGCAGAAGCTCCTCTTGTATTGCTTCTATCCAGCTTGTATCTGTCAAGGCTTGTATCACCTTTTTGGGTTCTGTTTGTGAGAGAAAACAAGTAAATAAGCAGTTTTGATAATCTTTGTGATTTGTTCTCCTCTGCTTTTTGATGTAGCTCACCAAAGCAAGTTCTTTAAGATTTTGTTGTGACGTCCTTCTTGTTAGTAGAGCTGAATGCAAATCTCCAATTATTTGCTTAATTGGATGATCTTTGTGAATTCTTGTTGTGGGAATAGAACTGACATTCATGGTTGTTTCTAAGTTGTTGAGGTCAGCTTCTGCACCCACTTATTCTTTATCATCGTATGCATCATCAAATATGCCAATTGCTTCCAAAGATTACATACTTGGATCATTAGGAATAGGACTAGCAGTATTAATATTTGAGCTACGAGTATTAATATTTTCACTTGCAGTATTAATACTTGGCCTAACAGTATTAACATCTTGAGTACTACTATCAATCCTTTCTTGATCTCAACATTATCAAAACTTATCAACAACACTAACAGTATGTTTAACTATAGAAACTATATTAGTATTTGTATAGCATGACCTTCTTTCATGATTGAAGGAAAATTATCCAATTCAGCTCTAAAATCTTGCACATTCTGGTCATTTTCTTTATTTAAAGCTCCTTCTTCCTTTTTCTTGACCATTTCTTTCACTTAAATCATCATCTCCTTTTCCTGGTACCTCATCAGCATCCTTTTTATTTGTGCTTCTGAGAACTTGATAGAAGAGTGAGAATTAGAAAGCATGAGTGGTAGCAGTATGTATTCATGATCAGATGCTTTCTCCTGTCTAGCTTGCCTTGCCATTAACATTTGTCTCTATACCTGCATCACCATTAGTTTGATTTCCTGCAGTAATTGGCTCATAATTCATAGATTTTGTCCGTGAATCAATATCAAAGAGCCATTTTGGACCACCTCCCTGTAATATTGGGTTTGTTTTCAAGAAAGTTTAGGTGCAGATTCTCCTCTACCTTCCTAGTTCTAGTGTTAAATACCCCTCATCAGCCTTCCCATTAAATTTGCCTAGGGAATCTAAGGTATTAAGAATAGTCACAGGACACCCAAAAGGTATATAAAGCTTTATACTAGGTGTTTCTACCAGTAATTAGTTCATAAGGTGTCTTGTTTGTAAGGCTTGGTCACTTGAAACCAATATTCTGAACATAACAAGCAGTATTAACTACTTCAGCCCAAAATGTAGTAAGCAATAATGAATCTGCTAGCATAGTCCTAGCTGCCTCTATTAGTGTCCAATTCTTTCTTTCAACAACTCCATTTTGTTGTGGAGTTCTGGCAACACTAAACTCCCTCTTAATCCCTTTTATCTACAGAATCTGTTCATGTCTATTATTTTTAAACTCAGTTCCATTGTCACATCTGATGATTTTAACCTTATGATTTATTTGGTTTTCTATGCCAGTAATAAAAGTTTTAAGGATACACTAGTATTAATCCTTAAGTTCGTCCAAAAATTATAACCCAACTAAACCTACTATAGTCATCAGTGACAACAAGGCAAATATTGTCTTTGATTTGATACTCCTTACAGATGTTGACCCAAATAAGTCCATATGCAACAGTTGTAAAGGGTTCCTGATTAGAGCACACAAGCTTGGCTTACAAGGAAGCTTTGTGATTGACTTTCCTTCTGACACAACACAAGTATGGTCATTTTCAAAGAGCTTTGAAGGAAAACCTCTAACAAGGTTTCCCCCTCACAAGTTTGTTCATTGTTTTAAAGTTTATATGACTAAGCCTCTTATGCTATAAACTAGACTCATCTATTGTAGCATTTGCAAATAAACAAGTCAAACCTCCTGAAGGGACAACATTCTTTAGATCAAAACTGTACATGTTGTTCTGTTTGGGAACTTTAAGTAAGACTTGACTTTCATCAAGTAGCTTAAAGTAAGGAGATAGAATAAGACATTGAGTCTTAGTGAAAAGAACACTGTTTTTCTTGTCACACATTTATGAGACAGAGAAAAGGTTAAACTTAAGTTCCTTTACAAAGTATACATCTTCAAAGTCTAATTTCCTAGTCCTAATTTTACCTTTTCTAGTAATTTTACCTCCTTTAGGACTTCCTGCAAATGCAACAAACCCGCCATCAATGTCTTGATAATCTGTAAGGTAGGACATGTTCCTAGTCATATGCCTAAAGCATCCACTATCAAAAATCCCTTGATACTATAAAGCATATTGTGGATTACCCTGCACTCAAAATAAGAGAATTAGTTTCTCTTGGGGACCCAAGCCATCACTGACTTGAGTCTGCCTTGAGGATCAACATAGTCAAATCTTTTAGGCATGTATGATCCACTGTCTTTAGAGATATGGTCAATTACTTTTCCTGTTGGTCTCCAAATCCAGCATGCTGAGGACTCAACAGCATTTTCCCTTTTTCTCTCAGCAGTACTAACTACTATTTCTGGCCCAGCAATAGTTACATTATTAACCTTAGCAGTATAAACCTTTTTATTAAAATTATGCGTTTTTAGCTACTGATTTATGTTTTTAAAAAAACCCTCTCTATGTGAATGGCTTTTAAACTACATATTATTTTATGGTATGCAGGCATTTTCACTTTTGGTTTAATTGAAACAGTACTAATATGTCTGGCAGTACTAATTGATGCTGCTGCTCTTGGAGAGCTTTGCTTAGCAGCATTAACTGGCATTAGTCCAGACTTTGTTGCAACTACTGTTGGAACAAAATTTCTTTGAGGATGTGGGTGAGTCAATTTGTATTGTGTTCACCTTTTTAAGCATTGTTTCCATACTGGTCTAAATTTCCCATTTGACCAGTTACCCTTCCCCCTTATTATCAACATTGGTTTTTCTACTATTTTCTTGTCATGAAAATCACAGTCTTTGATTAAATGGTTGAAACTCCCACATACAAAACAAGCTTTCTTTATAAACTCAAAACCATTTCCTAGTTTCTTTATAGTCATCTATTCCATTCCAAAATTTTCTTTTTTCATTCCTAGGACTCTGACTTTTCCTAAGGTTCATGACAGCTTGCCTAATTATGTGTGCTGTGTTGTTCAATACAGAATTTCCTGTATTTCATTTGTTTTTAACAAAATTGATTTTAGCATAACTAGGTTTATTCTGTTCAAATGAAGGTCTAATCACACAATCATCATCACTATCAGACTCCCACTCTTCAATGATAGGAGCACTAGGCCTAACATCTTTAGGTTGTTCCAAACTATCCTTACTAGACTTAGATGCAGTTGATTCAATTCTAGGCACACTAGAGATAGTTTCACTCATCTTATTAGTCTTATGACGGATCATCTAATGCCAGCAAAGAATCAAGTCAGGTCTTGAGGGCATGTAGTTCCCAGTGTAGGGAGGAGGAACTGCATGATATCCCTCAACCTTCTTAAACCTATCATTTACTTGATTATTTTCCTCTTTAATCTCATTCACACTACTATCAGATGCACTTTCAAACACTTCACTTTTATTCAGATGACAATCATGCAATTCATTTTCATTCATTTGACTGTCAAAACCAACACCAGACTTGTTATTAACACTTATTTGATTGTTTATCAGTTTAGTTAGCTTCATAGATGATGTTTCAAACTTTTCTAGTTTAAGTTTCAAATCATCTTTCTCTTTTAAAGCTTCTTCTAACTGATTTTTAAGGTCTTTGATAGGAATTTAGAAATATCTTTCACTTATGAATCTACTTTAAAATGCAATGTCTTCCTCATAAACAGCTTCATTCTTTTCATGAACAACTATCCTAGCTTCTAATGATTCTAATCCCATTTGATAACCTATAATTTCTAGATTATATTTTTTAAGAGCATCACGCTATTGATCATACTATTTTTGAAGAGATTGATAAGATTCTAAACATTATTTAGAGCAATTTTGTACCTTAGTATTTGAGCTTGATGAATTGGATGAGCCTGAAGACAAATAGGCCATTAGAGCAAAGTATGTAGGTCCTTCTTTAGCCTAAAAGCTCCAATCATAACCACCTATCTCTCTTAAAACAACAAGGCTTTTGCAGGGTCTCCACTGTACAAATCCTTCTTGGAGCATCTTCTATTTCTATTCCCTGATTCCTTGGTTCCTTTTCATTTCTTCTAGCAAAGTGACCTCTCCTATGGCAGTTGTAACATTCAACCCTTTGTCTTATCAAAGCCAACAGTTTCTTTGCCATTGAAATTCAGATTCCTTCCTGTCTTCTTTAAGAATCTCTTCACCCTTATGGTAAGCATGGCTACATGCCATTTGAGATCCATCTCTTCAAGATCATCAGTATCAATCTGCTTCAGCTCTTTATTATCCAAATGTGGACTATTAGATTGATTGACAAAGAAGGAAAACATGACATCATCAACATAAGTTGGGGGAAGAAGCTTGTCCTTATGAACTAAGCAGTTTAGAAACTTCATGGAGTCAGTATTAACTGCTTCATTAGTATTACTAGTGTTTTTTGAAGATACAAAAGCCACATTCTGAGAGTTTGAGCTTGAGCTTGATTGACCCTTAATCGCAACTTTATACACCTTCAAATTGTTGTACAAATCATCCATGCTCATTGTGTCTAGAACAAATTTGTTTCTCATGATTAAAGCAATATTTTTCCAAGCTGATGGTAGACTTCTTAGCAACTTAAGATTTGCATCTTCCTGGGAGATAACCTTCTCCATTGATTTTCCTATTGGCTGGTTGGGTTTTATAAAAACATAAACATTGGTTTTATCAGGCCTTCAGATCTTGTTTGCAGTAAATTCTATATTGCTGCTTCATAATGGTCTTTGATTTTCTTTTGATTTTTGTTGCCCTCCAAAACCTGGTCTTAATAGCTTCCCATAAGGATTTGCATCCTTGATTCCATGAAACTTCAATAGTTGTTCATCAGGAATGGCCAGCAATAGAGTGCTTTTTGCTTTTAATTAATTCTTTCTTGTAAGCTTTTGTTCAACAGTTTTAGGATGAATGTGACCTTCAACACTAGCTGATGTAACATCATTTGCATCACCATTCACAATAACCTCCCAAAGAGTATAATAAGTGTGAGTAAGATACTGCACCATTCTCATGCTTCATAGATCATAGTCTCCTGTTTTGAGTATAGGAAGTTTTAGTGCAGACACTGTTTGGGTAGTTTCTGACTGTGAATCAATTTCTTATTGATTATGAGATCTTGTGTAGATATAGTGTTCTTCTTATTAGAGTTTACTCTAAACAAGCTCTGATTACACTTGTAGATCCCTTCTTGACCATTCTACGTAGCTTGTTAAAGCTTAGTTATATTGGATAATCCAAGACAACTATAGTAGAAACTAAGATTGAAATATCACCAAACTATGCGAAATCTAGTTTTGCAATACCAAGATGACATGAAAACAGTTAAAAACAAGATCTTTACTAAACTTTCAATATATTGAATACTATTTTGAATTACAAAATAGCTATGAAATATCTAACTTGGATTGCTATGCATAAACTTTGAATACTACTATTGAAAAAACTAATATCTAGATCTATACCGTAGGATTTCCTTTTATACACTAAGGAAACCCTAATGGGCTTACAAAATGCATCAAGTGATCAATGCATATCTATTCCTAATATATCTCATGCATATCACTTTAGCAGTACTAACTATTTATACTAACAGTACTAGCTATGTAACTAACATTACTAATAAATTGACAGTACTAACATTTGTACTGGCCAGAGTTACTAACTAAGCTTGACAGTACTAAATCTTCTCATGGCAGTACTAAGTTGAGCCATCAGTACAAAGTTGTAGAAGCCCTTAATTCTCAACAATATACCTCATAATTTAGTGGACTGAATTTTGTGCTAGTTATGATGTTAATCCGAGTAGGATTTGCCTTACTAAGTGTATATATTTTTAAATTTTGGAACAAAATCATATATTAATTTTAATTTTTAAAATTATCAGTTAAAAATGTGGCTAGATTACCGGGCAAACATGGAGAAAAATGATATATTTAATTTTTTCTATTTGGCTCCCCTCCACACTTAAATTAAACATTGCCCTCAATGTGAGAACTGATAAAAATATAAAATAGGGAAAATTAAGGAAAACGGTACTTCTCGGGGCATAGAATGATATAGATGTGAGCTTGTCTTTGAGCAAGACGCCATAATTTTCCGATCTATTATATATCACCTGCAAAAGAGTAAACAAACAAAACATACAAACAAAACATTTTTTTTTAAATAGAGAAAAGAGGAGGAGGGACTCCTCCACACTTGAGTTAAAACACGGGTTGCCTCCCGAGAAGCGCTTATTTTTTAAGAGAGTTATTAGCTAGACTCGTACTTCAGGAGTTTCAGTTTTTGGGAAAGAAGGGAGTGATTTCTTCCCTTGGGTCATTTTCTTCTTCATGGTAGAGCTTGAGTCGATGGCCATTAACAATGAACGTCTTACCATCTTTTCCATATAGTTCAACATATCCGGATGGGTATTGATGTTTTACCACATATGTCCAAGCCATCGAGATCTGAGTTTCGGCTGTTTGAATTTGTACTTAAAATGGAATAACAACACTTTATTTCCGTTTTTGAATTCTTTTCTCATTTTGAGTTTTCTGTCGTGCTAGACTTTGGTTCTTGCCTTGTATAGACGAGAATTTTCATACACTTGATGTCAGAGTTCATCTAATTCGTGCAACTGGAACATTCTTTTCTCACCAATGGCGATGAGATCAGGATTACATGTTGATCCCAATAGAATAGATCTTGCTTAGCTTGTAGAAAGCTTAGTTATATTGAATAAATCCAAGACAACTATAGTAGAAACTTTGATTATGAATATCAATGACTATGCAGAATCTAGTCAATGATACTAAGAAGAATAAATAATGAAACAGTAATGAACAATAACAAAATAGTTTAACCAAACTTTCAGCCTCAATATAATACGAACACTCTTAATAGTGTTAGGGTTACAAAACCTTGAAGCTACGAATACAATGAAGATGTATATGAAGATGTATCATTCTCTATGCCCTAGGACCTCCTTTTATACACCAAGGAGTCCTAACTGGCTTACAATACTTTCCTAAGTATAACAAATCTTTTAAACAAATAAGATATACACATATCTTTTACATAAATAGCTTATACTTATCCCATAAGTATTCTTGATAAACAACCTTCATCTTTATCCTTTCACTCGTCTTTATCCTTCTGACAGTAGAAACTCTTCTAGCAGTTGTAATCTTTCAGCAGTTATAACCAGCAGCATTAACCTTTGTACTAGCAGTACTAACTGTGTACAAGCAGTAGTAACTACTTAGAATATTTTCTTTATTCTTCATCAGTAGTACTAAGTTATACTAACAGTACTAACTTTATGCTAACAGTTGTAACTTTACTCTAGCAGTACTAACATAAACTAGCAGTATTAAGTTACACTAACAGTAGTAACTTTTACACTAGCAGTAGTAAGTACTTAGTAGAATTTCTTCTGTCTCTTGAGCAGTCTTAACTTCCAATAGCAGTAGTAATATATACTAGCAGTAGTAATCAGCAGTAGTAACTTTATACTACCAGTATTAACTACTTAGTATAATTTTTACTAATACTACCAACATTACTAAGCTATGCTTGACAGCACTAATATATACCTGAGCAGTAGTAACTCCAAGCAGTCTTTTAATCGCAACAATCCTCCCCTAAACTTGATGTTCACCTTCTGAATCTTCAAGTTTCTTGATTAAAAGCTGGTGTGGTAAAAGTTTTATACACGTAAAATATATATACTAATATAACTTTAAGAGTAATTAAGAAAATTACCAAGTTACCCTTGATAAAATTTGAATAGGTGTCTTAAAGCTGAGTGATCGGTATAGACAATTGTTTTGGATAATATCAGATAGGGTCGGAATTTGTCGAATGCAAATACTACAGCCATCGGTTCTTTTTCAATGACCGTATATTTTTGCTGAGATGCATTAAGAGTTTTGCTTGCAAAATAGATGGGGTGAAAGTGTTTACCATTTTTTTGTCCTAAGACCGCTCTAACTACGAATTCACTTGCATCACACATAAGCTCAAATGGAAGGTTCAAATTCGGGTTCATGATCACAGGAGTACATGTGAGTTTTTCTTTTAATGAACTGAATGCTTTGTGACATTCATCATTGAATTCGAATGGAGTATCTTTTTCAAGTAACTTAGTTAGAGGACGGACAATTTTCGAGAAGTCTTTAATGAAATGTCAGTAGAAACCGGCATGTCCTAGAAAACTTCTAATGCCTTTGATATTAGTAGGGGTAGAAGCTTAGAGATTACGCCGATTTTGGCTTTATCAACTTCAAGGCCTGCACCGGACACTTTGTGTCCAAGCATAATTTCTTCTTTAAACCATGAATGAATTTCCCAGTTAAGGACAAGATTTCAATCCTTGCAATTGGGAAAGATTTTATCGAGTTATATAGGACAGTTATCGAAGGAGTTTCCAAAGACAGAGAAATCGTCCATGAATACTTCCCGATCTATTCGATCATATCATGAAATATGGCCAAAATGCACCTTTGGAAAAGTGGCTGGGCATTACATAAACCTGAATGGCATATCGCTTGTAAGCATATATTTGAAAGGGCATGTGAATGTTGTTTTTTCTTGATCCATGGGATTGATTGGTATTTGGAAATATCCATAAAAACCATCGAGGAAACAAAAAAAAATTATTTCCTGCAAGTCTTTCTAACATTTGATCCATGAATGGTAAAGGAAAGTGGTCCTTTGCGGTTGCTTCATTGAGTTTACGATAATCGATATAAACTCGCCAACCTGTAATGGTTCTTGTTGGGACAAGTTCATCTTTTTCGTTTGTGACTACTGTAATACCACCTTTCTTGGGTATACAGTGGATGGGACTTACCCAAGGGCTATCGTCGATTGGATAAATAATACCACTATCGAAAACTTTAACGATTTATTTTTTAACAACTTCTTGCATGTTCGGGTTTAATCGTCTTTGTTTTTGAACAAATGGCTTTTTATCTTCTAAGAGCTGAATTTTATGTTTACAAAAAGATGGACAGATTCCAGGAATGTTTGTTGTTTTCCAAGCAAAGGCTTGCTTGTGTCTTTTTAAAATAGAGATGAGCTTACTTTTGTTTTGTTCAGAAAGCTAGGAAGATACGATTACAGGAAGAAAAGAGGGTTCTTTTAAGAATACATATTCAAGATGGTTTGGAAGAGGTTTTGTTGGGAATTATTGATTTGATGATACAAAAGAACTTGCTTAAAAGGATAAAGAATGAAACAAAAGGATCAAAGTTGACAATATGGAATTCTACAAAAGATGGAGGATTTTAAAAGATTTGCTTATAAGATAAAGATCAAAGATTAGGCAAAGATAGTAGTTTCTATTACAATTCGATTTCCTTTGTAAGTCTTTTTGAACTCTTATATATAAAGAGATCCATTGACATTGTTTAGTGTGTGAGTGTGTTGCACCAAAAACTTATGTGTATTTTCCTATAGGTGTGCTGTAGACGTATAGTGTGTTTAGCTTTATGATCAAGGTTTCTTTGATCCTGTTACAGTTAGGTAACTGTTCTATACTGATCATATAGAATTAGGGCTTGTATGAATGTAAAACCTTGTTCAATAACATTGTTCTTTTATTTATATTCCGCTGTTTTTGAGTTTTCTGTCGTGCTAGACTTTGGTTCTTGCCTTGTATAGACGAGAATTTTCATACACTTGATGTCAGAGTTCATCTAATTCGTGCAACTGGAACATTCTTTTCTCACCAGCGGCGATGAGATCAGGATTACAGTTTTTAGTGCCCAGTATGCACGGTGTTCGATTTTACAAGGTAAATGGCAGTTTTTACCGTATAAGAGTTTGTATGGTGTGGTTCCGATTAGTTTTTTGTAAGCGGTTCTGAAGGCCCACAAAGCATCATCGAGCTTTCTGACCAAACAACTAGATTATCTTTAACTAATTTTTCAAAGATTCTTTTAAGGGCTCTGTTAGTATTTTCAACTTGTCCGCTCGTTTGAGAATGATATGATGTAGAGAAACGATGGGTAACTCCATATCTTTTCATGGTTTTTTCATTATTTTATTGCAGAAATGAGTTCCTTGGTCGCTTATGAGAACTTTGGGCATACCAAAACGGCAGAAGAGTTTTTTCAGGAATGAAATAACAACTCTGACATCGTTTGTTGGTAAAGCTTGATCTTCGGCCCATTTGGAAACATAATCGACAGCGACTAAGATGTATTCGAATTTATATGATTTCGGGAATGGTCCCATAAAGTCGATACCCCATATGTCAAAAACTTCGCATACTTGAATGCTATTTAAGGGTATTTCATTACGTTTGGATATATTCCCAGTTTTTTGACATGCTTCGCAGAGGCAAACTAGAGTATGAGCTTCTTTAATGATTGTTGGCTAGTAAAAGCCTGAGTCTAAGACATTTTTAGCTGTGATTTTTGGTCCATAATGTCCACCAGTAGGTGCGTGGTGACATTGATCAAGAATGGTATGAGTTTCTGGTCCTGAGACACAACGTCTAATCATACCGTTTGAACATACATTGAAAAGATAAGGATCTTCCCAGAAGAGTTTTTGAGGTTAGAGAAAAATTTGTTCTTTTGTTGGTACGTCATCCCTTTAGGTATAATATCACCTACCAAATAGTTGGCAAAGTCTGTGAACCATGGTGTGTCTTTGGTGGTTATTTCCATAAGAGTTTCGTCAGGAAAGTTATCGTCGACATCACTGTCATCACTTGTCTCATCATTATCAATCCGAGATAAGTGGTCGGCAGCAACAATTTCTGTACCTTTTCTATCTTTTATTTCTATATCAAATTCTTGCAATAGAAGTATCCAACGTATAAGACGTGGCTTAGCATCTTGATTTTTAAATAGGTGTCATAAAGCTGAGTGATCGGTGTAAACAATCATTTTGGATAATATCAGATAGGGTCGGAATTTGTCGAATGCAAATACTACGGCCATAAGTTCTTTTACAGTAACCATATATTTTTGCTGAGCTGCAGTAAGGGTTTTGCTTACAAAATAGATGGGATGAAAGTGTTTACCATCTTTTTGTCCTAAGACTGATCCAACTGCAAATTCACTTGCATCACACATAAGCTTAAATGGAAGGTTCTAAATTGGGCTTACGATCACAAGAGTGCATGTGAGTTTTTTTTAATGAATTGAATGCTTTGTGACATTCATCACTGAATTTGAATGGAGTATCTTTTTCAAGCAACTTAGTTAGAGGACGGATAATTTTAGAGAAGTCTTTAATGAAACGTCGGTAGAAACTGGCATGTCCTAGAAAACTTCTAATGCCTTTGACATTAGTAGGGGGTGAAAGCTTAGAAATTACGTCGATTTTGGCTTTGTCAACTTCAAGGTCTGCACCGGACACTTTGTGTCCAAGCACACTTCCTTCTTTAACCATGGAGTGACATTTTTCCCAGTTAAGGACAAGATATACATCCTTGCAACGTTGAAGCATTTTATCGAGGTTATTTAGACAGTTATCGAAGGAATTTCCAAAGACGGAGAAATCGTCCATGAATACTTCCACATATTCTTCGATCATATCATGAAAGATAGCCAACATACACCTTTGGAAAGTATCGGGGGCATTACATAAACCGAAAGGCATTCGCCTATAAGCGTATGTTTCGAAAGGGCATGTGAAGGTTGTTTTTTCTTGATCCATGGGATCGATTGGTATTTGAAAATATCTAGAAAAACCATCGAGGAAACATAAATATTTATTTCCTGCGAGTCTTTTTAACATTTAATCCATGAATGTCAAATGAAAGTGGTCCTTTGCGGTTGCTTCATTGAGTTTACGATAATCTATGCATACTTGCCAACCCGTAATGGTTCTTGTTGGGACAAGTTCATCTTTTTCGTTTGTGAAAACTGTAATACCACCTTTCTTGGGTACACAGTGGATGAGACTTACCCAAGGGCTATCGGCGATTGGATAAATAATACAAGTATCGAGGAGTTTAACGATTTCTTTCTTAACGACTTCTTGCATGTTTGGATTTAATTGTATTTGTTTTTGAACAACTGGCTTTTTGTCTTCTAAGAGTTGAATTTTATGTTTACAAAAAGACAGACAATTTCCAGGAATGTCTGTTGTTTTCCAAGCAAATGCTTGCTTGTGTCTTTTTAAAACAGATATGAGCTTATTTCTGTTTTGCTCAGAAAGCTGAGACGATATGATTACAGGAAGAAAAGAGGGTTCTTCCAAGAATATATATATTCAAGGTGGTTGGGAAGAGGTTTCAGTTCAAGATCCGAATGAGGTTCTTCAAGAGATGTTTTGATTTTATAATTGGTGTTAAAGGTAATCTTTTCGAACGGCGGTTCTTCGGTTTCGGATTCAGATTCAGAGTTTCCTTCGATATTCATAGCCATGAATTCATCGAATTTAGCAAAGAGTTTTTCTTCGAGAATAGTTCCCTTGATGAAATAAAGAATTTCACTCCCTTCATCGAGAAGAGTATTGAAATATTCTTCTAAGATTGCATCGATAACATCAATGCTAAAAGATGTATCATCGTTTAAATAGGAGTGTTTCATTGCGGAATCGATTAAAAAGGTCATTCGATGGGTACCAACTCCAAGATTAAGTTGTTTTTGTTTTACTCGAATTACTGCATCAGCAGTATGGAGGAATGGTCTCCCTAAGATTAGAGGAACTTTGCCGTCTTCTTCCATTTTGAGAATAACAAAATCCACAAGAAAGGTGAATTTACTGACCTCAACAAGCATATTTTCTACTATTCCAATATGGTGTTGGAATGATCAGTCGGCTAATCTTATGCCCATTTTAGTCGGTTTGAGAGTTTTAAGAGATAATTTTGCATATAGAGAATATGGCATGAGATTAATGCTAGCACCAAGGTCGGCTAAAGCATTGCATGAGAAGGATTTGTTGAAGGTACAAGGAATAAGAAAACTTATGGGGTCTCCAAGTTTAGGTGGAACTTTGTTTTGAATCAGAAAAGAACTTTCATCGCTCAGGAAAGCGGATGAGATTTGTTCATGCTTGTGCTTATTGCTTACGAGTTCTTTGAGAAATTTGCCATAGTTTGGCATTCCTGCTTAGACATCGACAAGAGGTACATTGATTCGAACGACTCGAATCATGTCGAGGAATTTGCCATATTGGGCTTCCATTTTCTCTTTTCGAAGGCGTTGAGGATACAGAATCTTTGGTTTGTATGGTTTAGGTACTAGAGATTCTTTGACTGGTTTTGGAGTTTGAGATTTTGGTTGGGGTGTAGATTCTTCTTCTTCGTCCTCACTATCAAAATTGATAGGAGTTTCATAATCGTTTTGTCGATCATTTGGGTTGATAGGTGGGTCATAGGATTTACCACTCCGCATAAATACGACATTTGCATGCTCATTTCGATCTTGCGGTTGTTTATAAGGTTTGGATGAGCTACCTTTTGGGTTTGGTTGAGAGTTACTAGGAAGAGATCCAGAAGGTCGACCAGATTGCTTGTCAGCTAATCTGTCGAATTTTGCTTCAAGGTTTTGAATTAAGGCTTGATGATTTTTGGTTGTTGTTTCGAGTTTAGTTTTGAGATCCATAAACGTATCTTTGACAAAAGAATTGGTCGAGTGTTGAGCTTTTATGAATTCTCTTAATTGTCTTTGAAGGTCGGGTTTATCATCAGAGTTGGATCGATAGTTGTCTCGATTGTAATCGTTTCTTCCGCTTGAACGCCAATTATCGCGATTTTAGTCACGGTCACGGTAATCATTGTAAAAACGAGTACGTTAGAAGGTTTGCATGATTTTTGCTTCTGCTTCAGGAGACATAGGTTTTGTCATCTTCGTCATAGTCGAGTATCGAGTGATTTGAACAGGATTGCATTTCTTTTTACTGATCGTCCATTTTCATGGTCATGACATCCATTTGTGCCATAATTTTATTAGTATCAGAGTTACTGCTACCTTCATTGGCGAAAGCAATAGTTTTCTTTAGAGATGATTTTGTTTTTTGGTTTTTAGCCCAATCAAGCTTAAGTAAGACTTTGTCTTCGAGGAGTTGATAAGCTTGGTTTGATGTTTTATAGAGGAAAATTCCACCAGTTGCGGAATTAAGAGCTTCTTGGGTTATTTCGTTGAGAGCGTAATAAAAGATTTTAATGATATTGCATTTGGATAGATTGTGACCACGGCAATTTCTGAGCATTTCTTTCACACGGAGCCAAGCTTCAGTTAAGGTTTCTTTTTCATGTTGAGAAAAGGCTCGGATTTCTCAGAGGAGTCGATCGAAAAGAGCTAGGGGAAAGAATCGGCTAATAAAGGCGGTGCGAAGTTCATCCCACGTTTTGATGGTTCCTTCGTTGAGGTTGGCCAAGCCAAGCTTTTGCTTTACCCGTGAGTGATAGGGGAAACATCATTAGGCGAACGGATTCATTTTTTGTGTCTCTATATTTAAACATATCACATATTCTAAGAAATTCGTGAATGTGTTTGTGTGGATCAGTTTTAATTCTACCATCAAATTGGTTTCCTTTAACAAGAGTCAAGTGGTTACCCTTAATGGCGAATTCGTTTGCAGTTTCAGGAATGGTGATTGCGGAAGCGGGAGTCGGAGCGACAACACGGTCGGCAGCCCATATGGGATCATCATCCATTAGGTTGTAATTTTCAAGAATATCAATAAAGTGACAGAAATAGTTGATGTTAAGAATGGGTAGGTAGACAATTCTTGGTTGTGCAGGTCGTTCGTCCCTTCGTTCGAATGGGCCTCTCCTGTTTCGTCGACGAAGTCTACGATTTAGGGTACGTTCAGGTTCTGAGTTGATGTGTTATGTGTTATGACAAGTTCTGATAACGGCTCGACAAGTTTTGAGTTGGAAGCACGTGTATGCATCCAAGGTGAACTGTTGGATGATTTAGTGAACGTTTTTAGGAAAAAACGTTTGAATGCAGAAAGTGCAGTGCACTTCCTGCAACGAGAGTTACAGCAAGCAAGCATATTGATTTTTAGGAGGAAAAAGTGATTAATTTTGTTTTAAAAGATAACAAGAGATGATTATAGAACAGTTTAAAATCCCCGACAACAGAGCCAAAAACTTTGATGTGTTTCAAAAGCTTTAAATTTATAAGACTAAAATTATCGATTATTAAATAGAAATACACGGGTAAAAGTATAACCCACGTATGTAGTATAATATTTTAGGTAAGACCAGGTCGTCCACAGGGATTTGATTATGTTCGTATAATCGCGAGTTTTAAGACAAAACTTAAAGACTTTTTCAGATGAGATATGATTCATGATGGATTCAATAATAAAGGAGAATGACTACTCGGTTAGTTTCATAAAATTCATAAGCAATAGAAATGATTACGATCTTTGATTTTAGGACTTAACTTATAAAAAGGTTTTTTCGTCAAAAAACTTTTCCACAAATGAACCTGTTTTAACTTAAGACGTATATTAGTTAACTTAATCAGATGTGTCACGCAAATAATCAAGTTATTATTATGTCAACTAAACGATAAAGACCGTAGACAAATCTTTAAAACAATATAACACACAACGGGTCTTTCGACCTATACTGTTATGTGCATACAATCAAAGTTGATGAACAAAGTTGATAAGATTAGACACGATAGGATTTCAACACAAGCTTAAGATTAATAATATCATAATAACATCAAATACTTATTTATTATATTAACATCACCGAGTAGACCTAAGGAGCTTAGCCACTCATGGCTATGGTGTTCATAACAAAGTAAAGTAGAGAAACAAGAAACATACGATAATCGGATTAGAGATTGATTGAACACAACCCGTTTACAAGTACCGAATCGTACTAAACCCTTATTTAACTAAATACTATAATGTTGTTCTTCGTCTTCACTGGAATTTTGTGCTAAAACCAGAGATTTATGAAGAGTTTGAGAGAGAATTGTGTGTGATTGATATGGTGAGGAATGATTAAAATGGCTTGATTTTCGTCTTTATTTATAGGATGGGTGAGAGCAAAAGTGCGGCGCACATTCTAAAATGTGCGGCATACTTAGCCTAAGTCGGTGGAAATATCATTAATGTTGAATAGAAGTGCGGCGCACATTCTGGGAAAATCGGCGCACTTGAGTGTATTAACCGACTTCATTTAATTCGATGGTAAGTGCGACACACACGTAAGATTATGCGGCGCACATTCTTGCGATTTTGGCTTTTATCATTTCTTTTCTTCTAACTTGTCTTCCGAAGAGCATAACACTTGCATCTTGATCATTTTGAGCATGGGATGTCTTCAAGTAAACCTGCACATATTTCATGCTATTAAGTACCAAAAATTCACAAGAAATGATGAAATATATACAAATAACGCCGTCGAAAACATATATAGTTTAGGCGTTATCATTCATCAATGATTGAAATGTAGAAGGGGCATTTGTCAATCCAAAAGGCACAAATAGGAACTCATAGTGACCATCATGAGTCCTAAATGTAGTCTTGTGGATGTTTGATTCTCTGATTCTAATTTGATGATAACAAGACCTGAGGTCCAACTTTAAGAACACCACTGAGCCATGTAATTCATCAATGAGCTCCTCAATCATAGGAATTGGAAACTTATCCTTAACTGTGTACTTGTTCAATTGCTTGTAATCTACACACACTCTTCAACTCCCATCTTTCTTTTTAACCATTACTACGGGTGATGAAAAGGAACTCTGACTGTTCTTATGACCCTAACCTCAAGCAACTCCTTAACCATTTGTTCAATATCATCTTTTTGACTTGGTGGATGCCTATATGGTCTCATATTGACTGGAGGAGTGTTTGGCATTAGAGGAATATAATAATCATGAGATCTCTTGGAAGGCGGGCTAGTAGGTACTTCGAATACTCACTTGAACTCATCTAAAATTATGTTAATTTCTTGTTTCTCAACCAATGATGTACCCTCCAAACTGTATAGTTTCACAGGCCAAACATAAAACTGTCATCATGTTCAGGGTAACATTGGTCTATTTTTAGGTTGTATCCACTAAAGAGCAGGTTGTGGTGTACCTCTCAATACTACCTTCTGATTGCCCACATAAAAGACCATAGTCAGCTTTTCAAAATTAAATTGGATGTCTCCCAATGTAGCCAACCACTGTATGCCTAAGACCATATCACAAGCTCCCAAAGGCAATACCATGGCAGCTAGGGGTGTTATTGGGTCGGGTTATTGGGTTGTCGGGTGTATCGGGTCGGGTTTTGAATATTGAAAAAGTGACCCGCAACCCAAACCGATAAGATATCGAGTTGTCAGGTTCGGGTGCTTATCAGGTCGGGTTAAGTCGGGTCGGGTGAGGAGGGTTGTCGGGTTATAAGATAAATTATTCTTTGAAGTTCTTTGGACCCTTTTTCTATTTCTTATCAACGTATGGAATTTTGAATACCTTACTTTGTTGATCATAGTTGAACAAATACATATCCTTAAATTCTCTTCTGGAAGGAGGCAATAAGATGTTTTTTATTTCCACGATGTTTGGATGAGGAAGGAGCTTAATCTCAGGAAGGATGCTAGTTGCAACTGAAACATGTTCTATCTCACTTATTTTTTATGGCACGCCAAGATGAGTATTACATACAGAGCAGACTATGCCAGACCATTATAGCACATAAGGTTATTTAAACCAAATATCTTATTTGATCATAGTTAAACTAAATTTAAAAACCTTTAAGTCTTATTGTGTTATATAATAGACTGTTATGCATCTTTATGAAATACTAATTTTAATATGCTTTAGTAATATTTCTATGCACTAGATAGACAACATTACATAGTTTTGGTATTTTAGAACAAAACTACTGTATCCATTTTAGCCTTTAAGGTGTCAACGTATCAAACTACTAAGTCTTAAAGCACTTAGACACATAACTGAAGTGTTATAGTGTTATATCATCTGTAGTGAATTTGTTGTCTCATGTAATGCAAATACTAATTTGGCTTACAAGATATTATTCGAAGAAGAAATCAATTGCATTTTTCAGGTCTTATCGGGTTGACCCGATAACCCGGCAAGAAAAATAATTCAACCCTAACCCGACCCAATAATAATATCGGGTTATTGGGTTCGGGTCAAAACCACTTGACAAGAGTTTTTAACCCGATTTAACCCGACCCGATAAGCCTTATCGGGTTCGGGTTTGGGTTTGGGTTCGGGTCGGGTCAACCCGACCCTAGTGACACCCCTAATGGCATCAATCACATAAGTAATCTCCTTAATAGTCACTGACAGCCCTTGACGAATAAGGGTACTAGTCATAGCTTCACCATTTACAATAGAAACTTGCAATGGGTACATAGATTTCATTCTGCACCCAATCCTTTTAGCCATGAGCAAGTCCACAAAATTATGCGTGCTTCTACAATCCACCAAAATGTTGATAGCTTGCTTTCCAATTACCCCTTTAACCCTCATTGTTTGAAAATTATGGATTCTAGTCAAAGCATTGAGGGAAATTTGAGCTATCACATCATTATTTGGGACACTTTCCACAGACTGTGCCATATCAGTCAAGTGCTCATCAAGAGCATTAGGCAATGCAGCTTCAAATAATCCACTTCCTCATCTAGTATTAATTCCAAACAATGCAATTGCCCACTACACTTATGGTCAGATACATATTCTTGATCATAATAAAAACATTGTCCCTTAGCCCTTTTCTCTTCCAACTCCTTCCGTGTTAAATGTTTTCTATATGGTGTTTGGTTTTGCGTATAACTACTTTCATTATTAACATATGAAGAGTTATTTGGCCTAGGCATATAACCACTACCCTTATTTGCATAAGTATTCACATGATTAGCTTTATGAGTAGGCAAAACAGGAGTATACCTTGATTTAGTAGCCAAGATGGTGCTTTCTTGCATCTTTTCCAAACAGTACACATCCACTAAATTCGTTACTTTGATCATTCTTATAGGCATACTAATCTCCTTTTTAACCCCCAAATGAACAGGCTAACTACATAGGCTTCACTTAATTCCAACCTATTTAATAAGGCCTCAAACAGTTCCTGATATTGTTGCATAGTTCCATCATGTTTCAAGTTCTTAAGCTCAACCATAGGGTTCTCAAACACAACTCCAAACCTCTTCAAAGCTTCTTGTTCATACATGTCACAAGGCACATTATTACAATACTTTTTAATGAACTACTGATGTCACACCAATGCTTTATTATACATATGCATTGAGGCCAGTTCCACCTTTATTTTTTTAGGGACACCATCAATCTTTTTGAATTGCTTACACATATACACCCAACCCTTAACATCTTTCCCATAAAACTTAAGGAAATCAATTTTAGTCATTCTGCCATAGTGACCGGAGTTGGTATTGTTATTGTTACCACTTGTTCTGTTAGCAGCTTCATTGCTGGCACTTTCACCACTTCTTAACCTGGCTAATTCATCATTAAACAACCCTTGCTGAAGCAAAATGCCTTTGATGCTTTCATTGATGCCAGTCACAGCAATTGTTAAGCCACCGAGAGCTTCTTGAAAAGAACTCATTGATTCAGGTATTGGTACCATTATGTTGTTATTAGTGTGTGTGCTAACCATAGGTGATTAGTAATTTTTTGCTTCTTCGTCTTCTTGAATGTGTAACAAACTCCCGTTAAAAAATTAACACCTCATCGGAAATTCAAACCTCAAGTCAAACTTAAACTAGCCTACGAAAGTCAAACCGAAACTTACCTTCTAAAACTTACTGACCGAAACTAGTCATCCAAAACTTACTAACCGACCAAATCCAGGAACCAAAATTAGTATACCGAAACAGGATAACTGAAACCACAATACAAAACTAAGATGACGTGCAATAAATGATTAGTGGACCGAAACCTCAATGTTTACCAACTGAAACCGATTCAAACTTTCAAAAGAATAACCGTTTTCCTGTCTGAAAAAAATCACCAGAAATTGATCGGAAAAAATCGAGTTCGTTGGAGAAGAAGATAGATTTACCAGAAAAGAGGCTCTGATACCACTTGATACAAGCTAAATGTAGATAAGTCGTTAATAACCAATGATTAATAATAATCCGTAGCTATTAAGCTGCCATTAACAAACACGAATCCAAATGAAGAAGAATTAGTTTTGTACTTGTTATCAAATGATTCAGTGTGTATAATTGACTTAGAGAGAGAATTATGAATTACAATTTGAGTGAATGATTACAAATGAAATGGATGAAAACTATTTATACTAAGAAATGTATAAAATGAATAAATAACAAAATCTCCAACGCCTTTGTAACTGATTTTGAACTCTACATGTGCCATGCACGTGACTTGGGTTTAAGCTCAATTTGGCACGTATCACATGACAAATCTCTATTTTGGTTACCTTAAGTTGCGCATGTTTGGTTTATACAATGATATCTCAACCTTGAATTAACTCCGCCCATTAAACATTGATGCAAATTTTTGATCCATGCTTGATGGGATGGTCATAATAATCAGACTGAGTAGAACTAATATCAAAGTTTTAGAAATTGTTGGAGTGCTCGATGATCGTATTATTTAACCGCTTTATACTATCAATTTTTTGATTTCTCAAAATAAATTAAGCTTTGATTATTTGAACCTGGATTGGTCTCCTTGTCTACTCTTAGTATATCTCAGCCTCTCCGGTTAAAAGTGACGTTATTTGGAGGTAGCTAAATAAATACTACAATAAAGTGCATCTATTAATTGCTATCAGAGAATGCATTAAAGTAAACGGTGAACAAACCTGGAACTAAACTAAGGGTATGTTTGTTTTTGATAAAAACATTTGAATCACGTCTGACGTCTGACCAGTCAGATGCGGTCAGACATTTTGTCTGTTTGTTTTTTCTTTCAGATTTAGACGCGGACAGATGGTAGATGTCTTACTTGGGTCAGATTTGGAAATCAGGTCTTACTCCTTCTAATCAGTAGCCTCTACCTTCAAACCCTTCAAACTCATCACCAAATTATGAATTATGAATTTATGAAGTAGGTGAAATTTTTTAGAAAGAAGATGCAGTTTGATTGTTTTGAGGAAGAAGACTTTTTTGGAAAGAGAAAAACAAAGTAAAGTATTAATGGTCAATGGATGTGGTTACGCGGGTGCCAAATTTTAAAAAGAATAATTTCATATATAATTATTTGGGGTACAAATTTGTAACTCATCATCATTTACTTTTAGTTTTAGAGCAAACCATGGCTCTAGTCATCTTCGAAAACGTCGGCACGAGCTAGGGGTGTTGATCGGTTCAGTTATCGGGTTGTTCGGTTAATTCTGTAAAAAAAAATTGGTCAACCCAAAAACCAAACTAGAATTCAACTAACCGAACCGAATCAAAAACCAAAATTTTGTTTGGGGTCAACTGGAAAACCGAACCGAACCGAAAACCGAAATTGAATTCGAACAGAAAACCAAACCGAAATTAAAAAATATATAATTACATAGATATTTAGCAAAAAAAATCTATTTCAAACATAAAAAATATTTTTTTATATTAGTATAAAGTTTTAATGGAATTTTTTATACATGAATATATAAAATATATATATATTTATTTAAAACGTATAATTAAAGTCATTTAGATAATTATGGAAAAACAAACAACATTTTTTTCATTCAGACTCAGACATTATATCCACCTCTTACTAGTAAGATGTGGTAGTCAGATTCAGACCCAAAACATCTTAATGAAACAAACACAACTTAAGACTTGTATCAGGTCTTACCATATCAGGTTTCCTTGTTACTATGTAATAATATGATTACATTTCTAAATGTTAATACAAATAATGTCTAAAAACGTTACTTATATTTTTCGACCTCTCAATGTTTTGATAATAACAAAATGTAAAAACGTTTACGATAAAAATAAACATTTACAAATTATTAATCGTAAAATTCCATTTCTAAAATTAGTAATCACTTAAGGTATGAACAAACAAATCATTAAGCATGATTAGTGATCAAAAAAATATTTTTCTCTTAACCATCACATTTTTACAAAAGTATTTCACAAAAATAATTATACAAAATATTTTCTAATTAAAAAAGAAAAGTTTTATTTAAAACTTAAATTTGAAATTCAAATTTTCTTTCTAAAATGGAAGGTTCCATAACAGATACATTATTCCCCACAAAAAGACAAAAACATGAGCGTAGTCTACTGGGCGGCTCCCTTATTGGTCTGGCGGCCCCCAGATATATCTGGGACCGCCGAGACCGTCCTTAGTGACCGTTAGATTTTTCTGCCTATAAATACTGTTCCATTCCCAACAGAAAATTAGATCTCTTTGAACGAATTTTTCAGATAACTTTCTCTCTCTAAAAATCTTTTTTCTCTCTCTAAATCTCTTGATCACTAACATTCTTAGATCTTGTTTCAAGTGATCTAATCTCTTCTTCTCATCGCTCCTCTCAATCAAGTGCAAGAGAAGAACATTCGTATTCGCCAAGAAACGAATTTTTATTTTATGATCTCTCCTCTCTTCTTTTAAGTATCAAAACTCTATTGTAATTATCTTGTGTAATTGTGTGATTCGGATTGTGTGTAAATCTGATAGTGTAGATCTTGTGAGTGTATAGTGTTTGTGAAATGGTAGATTGGTTCTAGCTAAGATTAGGACTCGACATTTAGCTTAGTGTCGGAAAATAACGTAAGCGACTTGTAAACGGTTTTCTCCGCCTGAAATGAGCTTGTTGACATAGTGAAATCTCGAGTAGGATACTTGGGGAGTAGAGTAGGGCGAAAAAGAGCTTCGTAGCCGAACCACTATAAATCTTGGTGTCTTGGTTTGATTGTTCCTTCTCTCATCTCTTTATATTGTTGTGATTGTTATTTAGCATTAGTTTAGATATTTACATTGTTGATTCATATTGTTGATTGGTTGAACATACAACTCGAATCTAAGTATTTTAAAAGCAAACTTTTAAAACGTAAAACGAACCTGTAAACTATTCAACCCTCCCCCTTCTAGTTTTCACAATTGGTATCAGAGCCAGGTTCACTCAAGATTTTTAAAATATATTGTATTTTAAAGCTTGGATCGATCTATGAATTCCGAAAAATATCTAGAAGGGAAATCCATGCAAAGACCACCACTTTTTGAAAGTGATAGTTTTATTTATTGAAAAAATAGATTCGAGATGTTAGATATTAGAAAAAGACTCGGTCACTCCGTGTATTTTACTGTTTATTATAGCTCGTAGTTTAATAGTTAATAGTACG
>BQNB010064970.1:0-35110 GCA_026074375.1 Tanacetum coccineum
GGACTTGTTGCGTTTTCTTGTGGAACATTAAATTGGTTTATAATTAATCGATTGGTTATTTGTTTGTGATCGAGTTTTAGGGTTTCTAATTAAATCGATTTGCAAGAAGGTATTTTTTGGCAACAAGGGTTAAAGAATATGTCGTCGATAGCGAAGTTTGACGTCGAAAAATTCAACAGGTCTAATGACTTCGGGTTGTGGCGTGTGAAGATGCGGTGTCTGTTAATTCAACATGGGTGGGAGGCTGTGTTAGATCCATTCCAGGGAACCATGACGGACGCTGATAAAACTGCGGCATTGAAGACATATGTCTACAATAAAGCACACAGTGCCTTACTCTTGTGCTTGGATAACAAGGTGTTGAGGGAAGTCAACAAAAAAGATTCTGCTACGGGTGTTTGGTTAAAGTTGGAAACTTTGTATATGACAAAGTGTTTAGCCAATAAATTGTACTTGAAGAAGAAGTTGTTCACTTTCTACATGGATTCGGGTAAGAAATTATCTGAACATATAGATGAGTTTAATAAGTTGGCCGGTGACTTGGCGAACATAGACGTTGAGATTGATGACGAAGATCAGGCACTCATGTTACTTACGTCATTACCATCTTCATATGATAACTTTGTGGAGACATTTCTTTATGAAAGAGAGTTGCTCACTTTGGAAGATGTCTTGTCTAGCCTCAATTCACGGGAGTTGAAAAAGAGAACAGATGCAAAGGATGATGGTGATGGGTTATATGTAAGGGGAAGGTCGGATCATCGAGGTAATCAAGGACGTGGTAGTTCGCGATCGAAGTCAAAAGGTAAAGGAACTTATAAACTGAAGTGTTACATATGTTATTATGAGGATCACCTAAAGAAAGACTGTCCAAAAAGGAACAAGAAGAAATCAATTGGCTTTGTCAAGAAGAATGCGGGACAGGATTCTGGTATGCATTTTGAGGGTTATGACAATGGTGACTTGTTGATGGCGGTGAGTGAGGAGAGGTTCTTAGAGTGGATCATGGACTCTGGTGGCTCCTTTCATATGACGCCTAGGAGGGACTTCTTGTTTGACTTTAATGAGTTCAATAGTGGTACGGTTTTGCTCGGTGATAATAGAGCATGTGCCATCATGGGGATAGGGAAGGTGAGAGTACAATTGAAAGATGGTTCAAGTTTTGTGCTTGAGAATGTGCGTTACATTCCTGAGTTGAAGAGAAATTTGATATCTTTGGGCACTTTGGATCGAGAGGGCTATACCGTGAAGTTACAGAATGGAAGAGTAAAGATAATCAAGGGTTCTTTGATGGTTTTGTCAGGAACTATGAAGGGAAATTGTGTGTACTCCTTGGATGGTTGGGCTAAATCGGGTGAAGTGATTGTGATAGTTTTATACACGATAAAATACAATATAAAATATTATTCAAAAGAGAAATTAAGAACTTCCCTAAAGTCTCCCTTAAGAAAAGTTCACTCTCAAAAATATATATAATATAATATATAATACGTATATTTAACCGGATAAATATGATCACCCGGGTCGTTTCCCCAACGACTAGTGAAATTGAAACCTCGTTTAAGCTTGGATTATGATTTGAATAAGAATATAGATGATTTGATGATCTATGACTACTAAATAAAAAGCAACAATTAAAATTGAAAATTAAAGGCAATTTAAACAATTAAACAAATACTGAAAACAAATAAAACGCGACAATTAAGCAAATAGACTAAAATTAAACCCTAAAATTGCAAACTAAGTTTCTAAGCCTAAATTAGGATAAAAGAAAATTTTAAGAAAAAGAAAAATATTTTTTTTTATTATTTTTGAATTTTTTATCAATTGAAAACTATTTAATTCTAATTAAATCCTAAAAATAAAAAGAAATAGAAAATAATTGAAATTATATTTTTCCTAAGTAAAATAAGTAAAAAGAAAATTTTAGAAAAAAGAATTATTATTTTTGGCTTTTTAGATTTAAAGATATGATTTTTCTCAAATTTAAACTAATTAAAAACTTTAAAAGTAATAAAACTATTAAAAATAGAATCCTAAAAATTTTATAAAAATTATACTAAATAAAGAAAATATGCAAAAATTTTATAAAAATAAAAGCTCTAATTTTTATCTTTTTAATAAACTTTAATTAAACTAATTAAATCTAAACCCTAATTAATAATTAAAATTTAATTAAACTAATTAAAAACTTAACCTAACACTAACTAAGGACTAACGATGCAAAGACCTAAAGACTAACTAAGAAATTGACTAACTAACGGAGGGACTAACCTAGAAACTTGAAAATTACAAAAACAGCCCCTGAAGTCTAGCCCGTTTACACCCCTAGCCCATTTAAGCCCCCTTAATAAGTTGAAGTTTGAAAATTGCTTTTTAAGGAAATCTCAAAAGAGCAAAGTTGTAGAATAAGCTGGTGGGAGTATTTTTAATAAAAAGCACTATGGGCTGAATCCCACAGATAATCTCATAAAAAGCTTATAAATAAGCTGATTACAGAAACAAGTGGTTTTTTCAAGGTTTTACTAATTAAGCTATAAAAAGCTCAAAATAAGCTCAAAATGAAAAAGGAAAGATGTTCTAGACAGCTTATGAGTTGCTTAAACTAGATGAGAAAAGAAAATAGAGATTAGAGTACTAGATTATAGCTGAAAATGAAGGGCAAGGTAGCAAACTCAGAAAACAAAGAAATAAGCACAAAAACCAATTAAGCTCAAAAGCTCAATAAGCAATACTGGACTAAGAGCTTCTGAGGACTTATGCAACTACTAATAAACTATCTATTTAAGCTATAAAAACAAATACCTTAAGCTAAAATTAACAATTTAAGAAACTACTTAATTACCTACTGTTTTTGTATTTTTGGCTGTTTAAGCTGTTTTTTAAGCAAAAATTAAGCTAGCAAATAAGATTGGAAATGAAATTTAAGCTAAAATCTATCTTAAGCAATATAAAAACTAAACTATATCTAAAATTAAGCCCCTAATTCTTACAATAGCTAAGCTAATATTGAACTTAAAGGTAATCAGTATATACTGATTTTGATCAGCATATACTAATTGAATTAAGTGACTTTTAAACTTAAATTTAAGCTAGGAAGTAATCTACAAAATGGAAATTATGCCCTAATCTATATTAAACTATATCTAAACTATATTATACTAGAAATTAAGCTCCTAATTCCTACAAATTCTAGCCTAATTCTAAGCTTAAAATTCAGCTTACATACTCAGCATATGCTGAGTATGCAAATCAGTATGTACTGATTCATTTTGACAAATGAAAAACCAAAAGTGCAGGCAATCCTAGTGTCAAAATCTGCACTTATCACACTCCATTGAGTGTATTAAGATTGAATTTAAGCACACACAAGACCTAGATGACTTAGAACAAGAATAAGCAAACTAACTTTTAAGCTAAAAGTGCCCTGGTGCTGGCAGATTCATAATAAGCCATAACTTCTTTAAAATAACAAACTAACTTTGAAAATCTTTTTAAAACTTGTTATTAAATGAAAACTCAGCTTTTTGAGAAACTTTTACCAATTGATATTGACTTTTGATGGTCAAAGTGGCTTATGCCAAACACCCCTTACAGATATAGTAGCTTTTGATTAAGCTGACAAAATGAAAATCAACTTAATGAGACCTTAACCCCAGATGATAAACAGCTAATATTAATCTTAATAAGCATTACTCAACAACTAAACAAGCAATAAAATTAGTTTTAAGCTATTTTACCTATTTTTTTGGTTTTTTAAGGTTTTATGACAAGTGATATATAAAACTATGATCTAGACTAAGAGAAGCAAAAACAGATAAACTATTATGATTATTAAGCTAGATAAAACACAAATAAGCAATAATAAGCAAATTAAATAAGAAAATAAGCAGATCTAAGTTTAGAAAGCAATAAAACCTATATTTAAAGCAAGAAATTAAAGAAAAACTTACAAGGCCTCTAGCTAAACAAGAGGACCATTTAAGGCAGCTACAAGCTCCCTAGCTTATTAATAAGCTAGGGTATAAGTCCATGGGGATCCTTCCTTTATAGATCCCCCTTCCATAAGCTAATAATCCCAAAATGCAAAGGTAATGTTTTTTTAGCTGATTTATTCTATAAGTAAAATTAGGTTCAGTTAAGCTCCATCAAGAGCTTAGAGACTCTTGAGAGCTGAGAAGAGCTTATTAAAGCTTATTGAGACAGATTGAGCTTTTGAGTAAAAGGGCTTTGAGAGAATTTGAAAGGTAAACACAGGATTTATTTAACCAAAGACATTCATTTCATTACATAAAAGAAGATTACATAATTCAAAAGACAAATTACAATAAGCAATATTTAAGCTAACCTAAATTATTAAAAACTAGAAAAAGGAAAAATAAGGTAAAAAGAAGGTGTCTCCTGCGTGTGTGAGCTAAGGCTATTTATAGCCAGTCATGGATCCTTCTAGCCTCTTGAGCTCATTTCCCTTTCATTCAATTTCTGCCTTCCATTTTCTTCAATCATTTGATCTATGTTGTGGGACGTTGGATCACATATGTGCACACACGGATTGCCAGCGTGGCAATCCGTGATGTGACATGTTGTGTTTGTTTACTGAGTGAAATAGCACAAAATCCCACCTTCCTTGTGCTTCTTTGCTATGTCCACGTGTCTTGAGCTTGAGAGTAAGCTAATGAATCCTTTGATTAGACTAATTTCTCCCTGCCTTTGTATAAACGAGCTCTTGAATTGTCCATTTTAGCCATCAATTGTAAAAAACCCTTTGATTTTGACAGCTTGGTGAAACGGGAGTGATGATGAATAGTGTAACAAGTTTACCCGCCTTTTTTCCTTTTTAACTGAAAAAGATAAAAGGGTTTGGGGTATTTGCAAAATCAATCCCTCTATTTTATTATTCCCATTTCTAGTATAAAAGCACTTTCGAAATTGGCATGAAAGGTCCTTGTGGTTTATTAATAAGGTAATGGACTAGGAAATGGGCTTATGAATTGGGCCTTGGGTTTATTAAATATCCGGGTAGGGTTTTTAAGGGGATTTGGGCCCAATGAGAGTTAAGGGACCATTTTTGGACTTTTAAGAAACTTGAAGGGCAGAAGTGAAATATTTTTGGTTTTGTCTTTTAGTGGTTGACTTTGGTTGACCATGATTTGACCACTTTGACTGAGGGTTTAACTTTTCCTGGCTTTGCTTCCGGCTTTTGTACACTCTTCCGTTCTTTGGCTTCTTTTGTACTTTTCTGATTCTCTTGTCTGTGCTTGCCCGTTTTTGACTAATTTCTTGTGATTTTTGATATATCCGTACCTGCACACACAAAACACAAATACAAGCACATTTTTGCCATTTTGGGTATGTTTTGGGTTTATTTGGGCCTTTTTAAGCATAAACGGATATGTGTAATTTGCACATATCAAGGCACATGCAAATGAGAATAGGATGATGCTGGAAAGATTCAATTAACATGCTATCGATCCTCTTGCATTGATGTCTAATGTTTCACCTCAGCAGTACCCTTCATAATCCTCAGCTACTCCACAATCTGGATATGTCCCACTGGTTTCCTATAAACCACAATTTGCAGATAACACACAACGTGATTCAGGACTTACCTTAATAGATGACTTGATTGAGAACTTAACCAAAACAGTTGCCCTACTCGCATAATTCTACAAAGCACACCTTCCTCAAACCAACAATCAACTCAGAACTTTATCTAACACAAGGAACCAAACTACAATTTAAAACAGCAGGGTTGTGGTTTAGAATGTTCAGGGTAGACAAAACAAAGGTCAGGGGAACAATACAAGGGGAGCAGTTGCAGCTGGAAATAGGGGAGTTCAGAACAGAGGAGGCAATGCAAATCCTGGTCAAGCAAAGCCAATTAAGTGTTATAACTGCAATGAAATATGGCACATAGCAAGACAATGTACTCACCCAAAGTGACCACATAATTCAGAATACTTCAAAGACAAGATGCTGTTGATGCAAGCTCAGGAGAATGGAGTGGTTTTGGATGAAGGCCAGTTATTGTTTTTTGTAGGTGGACAAGATAATACGTTTGATGATGATGTGAATGAGGCACCAGTACAAGATTTGGCCCCCACTATGGACAACATCTTTTAAGCTACTCAATGTGATGCTTTTGACTCTGATGTTGATGAGACTCCTACTACACAGACCATGTTCATGGCAAATCTATCATCAGCCGATCCAGTCTATGATGAAGATGGTCCATCATATGATTCGAACATTCTATCTGAGGTACAAGATCATGATATCTATCTTGATAATGTTGGTGAGTATCGTGAAGTACACGAGATGCATAACGATGTACAACAAAACTACGTTGTTGACTCAGATGCTGAATATACGAGTGATAGTAATATCATTCTATATGAACAGTATGTGAAAGACAACGTAGAGCAAGTTGTACAAAGTAATGTATCTTCTGTGCCAAATGATGCATTAATGATGATAATAAATGATATGCATGAACATGCTGCCCAATGTATGTCTGCAAATGAGCAGCACAAATTAGTTAATGTATCACTAGCTCCTAAACTTGTGAGATATAAGGACCTAGTCGAGGTTTATGAAAAAAGGGCAAGGTTTGAATTAACTGAAAGGGAACAAAAGATTGTTAAACAAATGAGAATAAGTATCACTGACCGTAACATTCAAGAAGAGTCTTTGAAAAAAGAACTTCATTATGTGAAAATGTAACTTAATTATACCATTAACCATACAAGTCAATGAAAAAAGAAGTAACAACTTTGAAAAGGGATTTTAAACAGAAAGAAAATAAATACCTTGAAGATTTTTTGGACATGAAAGCTTTAAAAGAGAAACTTGAGGATAAATTATTCAAATAAGACCAGTCTCTTCAAACAGTTCACATGTTATGTAAACCAACACCTTATTATGATGAAAAGAAAAAGGTAGCAATAGGTTACAAAAATCCATTATATCTCATAAGTGCGATGCAAGTTCAGTCTGCTCTATGTAATGGTCATGAAATAGTCATGACCAATCATGCCCCTGCTGTTGTATATGACTCAAAGGATACCTTAGAGATAGCTGAGATAACTAGGAAGAAAATGCTTAAGAAAGTGAAAAGCCTTATGTATGTGGAAAAGAAAGTCAAGATTGCACCATCAGATTACTCGAAAGAGAATTATCTTGCAACTTTTACACCACATAGACACTTGACCCCTGAACAGATATTTTGGTCCCAAGAGATCAACAGACCTTTGACCACACTTATGAAACCAACCTCAGCAATGACGGTGTATCCACCCAATACACTTGCAAGGCTTGTCCCCGGAGTTCTTCTAACAAAAAGTCAAGTGAAAATAAATATTTATACACTCACACAACTTTTTTCAGAATTTGATAAAACTTATAAAAAGAGAATTACACCATGTGGTCTTACAGAAGGGGAAAGGGGTTTTGAACAAATATAGGAATGTTACCTCACTGAGGTAATTCCATTTTTCAAAACGGTTAAAGAACATTTTGAAGGAATAAAAAAAGCTATCATTAAAGAAGTTAAAGAAATGAAAGAAATTTTTGAACAAATGGAAGCTAAGGTTGACCAAAATGCTGTGGACAAGAAAAATACAAAAACTAAGAAGAAAAACCTTCTCATTAAAAATGAGAATCTAATTGCTGCTTGTTTGTCTAATGAATTGTTGTATAGTGTAATGAATTCTGTGAATACTGTATCTAGATTTTCTGAACTGCATGATGCTTACACTATAGAACAAGCACGTTGTCTAGAACTTAAAGCTGAGATTTCTAAATTAAAACATAAGATTAAAAAAGATAATCATAATGAAATGTTAAAATATTTTTCCAAACTTGAGGTGGATCACCTAAATTTGCAATTGAAGTATCAACATCTTAAAGAAAGTTTTGGAAACAACAAATCCTAGACATCTAAGAATACTCTTGAATTTGACTTATTTTTGTAATCAACAAAATGAAAGAATCACTTTAAGGAAAGGACACCACAATTAGAAAATTGAAAGAGCAAATCTCTCAAATGCAGGAGAGACGTAGTGAGGCAGATAGTATTCTTGATATTAAGGCCTTAGATTTTCAAAACGTAGAATTAACAGAGAAAGTCACTGCTCTTCAAGAACAAATTAAGCTTTTTAGGGCAGAGAATGCAAAAATTAAGCATCATTACAAGGAATTGTATGATTCTATTAAGATAACGCGTGATAAAACCATTGAAAAGATAATTTCTTTGTTAATTGAAAATGAGAAACTAAAGGCTCAACTAAAAGGAAAAATGAAATGTGTCAATATGGATAATGTGAAACCAAAAGTTCTTACCCCTCGTATGTATGCAATCGATGTTGAATCAATTCCCCCGCACAATATGAACAACAGGGAAGTTCATCTAGATTATCTCAAACATCTTAAAGAAAGTGTAAAAACAATTTGTGAGATTGTAGAAGAGGCCAGAATTGAAAAAACATTATATAATGTGCTTGCATCTGCCTGCTCTTACACTAAAAGATCTCAGAAATTGTTAGAATATGTGATTGGCACTTGTCCCAAAGAATTCAGTAAACGAGATACGAAGGTTGCTACTACCCTTTTGATTAGGAAAAAGTAAGTTACTTTTATGAAATCATGTGAAACTTCAACTAATAACACACAGAAACATGTAGAGCAACAGAAAATGCAAAAGACTAATGTCCCTGTGATTCCTTCTACATGAGTAAACAGTTCCACTAAAGCTAGCAGATCAAAGCTTAGGAGCAACACAAAGAAAGATAGGATCTTGCCGGCTAAAAGTGACAACTGTTGGTCCCTTGAAATCTGATATAAGGTTTAGCAAACTAAACTAATCAGATTCCATAGCAACAAAGTGAGTTTTAAACAAATACATATGAACAATATGAAGAACAAGTTTAAAACATACAGAAGTACTTTTCAACGTATAGACTTTTATTAGAATCAAATAAAGAATCTATGACACACATTGCTTATGAAATAACAAGGTGGTTTAATGACAATTAGGGTGTTATCTCCTTCGAACTTATTCTCTAACCAAGGTTATGAGAATAAGAAAATAAACTTGTTATGACTAAACTGAAGCTTCAACTTTCAGTAGTACAAGTCAATTTGTTTGAGAGATAAATAAACTCTTCAATGTGTATCACATTAATTGGAAGAGATGACATTTACTATGGGAATCCCTTTCCTTTTATAGGCAAAGGGATTAAGGTTTACAAGTTTAACCTAGTCCATATGGCAAGCATTATATGGATGGTTGAGCTACCATTTAATGCGCGTTTGTTTTTAGTACCAGGTACAGTCCTTTAAGGAAAGTTGACGTACTTCTATACCAACTTTAGAAGTAACATTTCCTAAGGAGATTGCTTTATTCCTTTTAACATAAATTAATCTTTTTCCCGCCTTGTAAACCTTCTAGAAGTGAACCAACATGTTTCAGCTTCTGTTAAGGAGATAGACAACGTTCAGCTTGGAATTGTCAACCAAGCTGAACTGAAGCTCTAACCAAGAGTCCTTCTTTAGTTTTTGTACTGCTGCATACACTGAAGTGAAGATACTTCCCAATCTTCTAAGGGCCTGAAGAGCTGACGCTGAAGAAACTTCAGCGACTCAAACTGAAGGACTTCAGCTTGAGAAACACTTAGGGGATTTTATGTTTAAATCTACTGAAAGACTGAAGGGCTCAAGAGCTGAACCCAACAATCTCATATTTTACTTAGACCGTCAGCAAGTTTTCATATGTTTCCATCACATATTAAATAAATCGATATAACCATCGAAACAATTGTCGTAATATATTTATTTTGGATAACCAAACCACACCATTTCGGTGTTTATCCCCACAAAACTCCGACCACCCCGGCTGTTTTCGACAACCGAACCAAACAACCCTTATCTCACCCGGTTGTCCCGAGCCATACTCGACTCCCCGGCTGTCCCCGACTGTCCCGATGCTGTCCCCCAGCAGCTAGCCCGTCCTACAAACCCGGCTGTCCCGAGCCTAACCCGACAACCAGCCCGGCTATTTCGACAATCCAACACAAACATCCCTCGTCCCCACCGACAGTTTGGCAGCCTACCAAAACGCAAACCCCGTGACGCGGCTGCCTCAACCAACGCACCCTAACAAAGCGGTGTTCTAAACACCAAACGCACCCTATTCTACGCCAAAAACCAAACGCACCTACCCAACCGCTGTGGTGGGCTTATATAACCGAAACAAACACTACCCTTCTAGGGGTCTCTACACAACCAGCCGCACCCTTGTGGTGTTTATCCATCATAAACAAACACCCCTTATGATAGTTCTAACATACTTACTGCCGAACCAAACATACATAGCCTGTTGGCTGTTTGACAGCGACTCACACGCACACTTTCATGTACAAACAGCCAAAACGCACCCCCGATGGTGTTACCACAAAACCAGCCCCCGCGGCTACGCAAAACCAACGCCAGACGCACACCCCCACCCTACCTCAAAGCAAATGTTTTATAGCCGAAACCAAACCACCCCTTAGGGTGGTGGTTTTCCACCACGAAAAACAAACCCGCCTTTTGTGGCTGTCATAATCAAATCACACCCCTTCTAGGATGACTAAAATCCATATACAACCTGGGGGCCACCGCACCCTTGGCGGCTGACCCCCAACCCAAACTCCCTTCGTCGGTGTGGTTTTACCATCCGATTCGCAAACACGGCCCTTATGGTGGTGGTTTTACCCACCAGAAACAAAACACCTCTAACACCCCTCGGGGTGTTATATTTGTGAACATAAACAAATCGCACCTTTTGAAAACCACACGCAATCCCTTATAGTGCTGTGAAGGTGGGCGGTGAGAGGGTGGGTGGCGTGGGTTCGGTGGTGATGATGGTGGTGTTATAAGGCGCGTGAAGGAGAGTGATGGTGGGGATCGGATAGATCCGGTCGCGAGGAGCCTTTTTGGTCTTCGCCGGAAAAGCCCGCCGGAAAAGTTTTCCGGCGGTGGTGGTGGTGGTCGCCGGCGGTCGGAGGGTGGCCGGATATTTTGGGAGAGAGAGAGAGATTTATGAGAGTGTGTGTGTTTATATAAAAGATGGAATGAAAAGATATATATAAATTATATATATATTAAAACTTTATATCAAAAGTGGCAAGTTAACATAGTTTAGGGTCTAAAGTGTAACTTCTTTATTATAGTTTTGGTAAAAACGGTTCGGGACTCGTTTGAATGACTTAACGGACGATTCGAATCTCGAAACTTTCGCCATTGTTTTCTAAATTATTTTTCTGATAAAAATGAGTATTCACTCGACTAATTTTCGTAAATGTTTTATAGAATTTATTTAAAACGTTTATTATTCATTTATATATTTTTCCGACAAACTTTATCCGTAAAAATGAATTTTAACTTCAATAATTGTGTTTTTAACCAACGTTTTCGATTAACAAGATAATTAATTTATTAAATACTTTTACTTAATAAATTATGATGATTAAATACAAATTTAATTATTTTGGGTCGGTACGCGTTGTGTTCAAAATTGTTGCGAGGGCATTTCAGTCACCTTCTGACTGTTTTCAGGTCTCGGTCAAAACTGAAAAGTTATCAGGAATGTCGTTTTACATTAAATTGCTTTTGAGTCCGAGTCGTGAATACGTGATTTAGATGATCGTTCTTATATGTCAAGCCAGACCCTAAAAGTCAATATGTAATTCGAAAAGTTTCAAAATAAGCCACAAAAAAGTGAGCTTATGAAACATAAGCCCAAAACCAAATACGCCATACGCCTGTTGTATTAGCTTATATATTTTCGGCTTATATTTCATGAGCTTAATTTCTTCGGCATTGTTTTTTTATCTGTAGGCTTATATAAGTTTCTCATGACATAATAAACATATATAAGACCAAGTCCCAAAATAAGCCAATAAAAGTAGGCTTATGAAACATAAGCTGAAAACATATAAGCTTACAATCCCATACATAAGCTTGAACAGCTTATTTGTAACTGTAATGAACCTTTATAATATAGCAGACATAAAACCTTGAATTATATATATTTTATGTTTTCCTCATACTTCGTAACAAACTTATATAAGACCATAAGTTAAGAAGCCGGAAAAAAATGAGCTCATGAAACATAAGCTGATAAGCTAAAAATAAGCATGTTTCGGCTTAAATAGCAGGCTTATGGCTTATGTGGTTTTCGGCTTATGTTTCATAAGCTCATTTTTCTGGCTTATTTTGAAACTTGTCGGTTTATATAAGCTCATCATGTCATGCTAAGCTTATATAAGCCGAAATGTTTCAAAATAAACCACAAAAATTGAGCTTATGAAACTTAAGCCGAATAACATATAAGCCATTAGCCCGGTGGGGTATGTTTTCTACTTCTGAGTTTATATGAATTCTCCATGAATGTAAAAAACTTAGGGTGTGTTTGGCAAAAGTATTTTACAAGCGTTTGTAAATCATATAAACAGATGGGGGTAGCGATGCAAACATAGTGTCCATTGTAAAGTGTTTTGCTAAAGAATCTTAGTTAGTTTATAATTATACATGTGAAATGACTCTAAATTTTATATTATCCAAAACTCATTATTTGACCCTTTGAGATACTTAGAATCAGTTTCACTATATTATACATAAGCAGAAGTGATTATCTTTGTCTTGGAAATGATTAGCCGTTAGTAACTAGATTAAAGACAAGCACAATTTCTGTCGATAGTACTTTGTTGCTCATGGTTACAAAGAATCAGTCAGACATTGGAATTGAGGTATTAGGCTAGATTTAATGTGATTAAGAGCTGTGAACATATATACGTGCTGATGGAAATATAACCTAATCCGTTGCCGGTTAGTATTCTGTTGTTGCTTATACCATCTGTTATCTCTGAATATTGCTCTCTAGAAAGGCTGTGATTTTGCTCTATGATTTGTTACTCTGCTATGAATTCAAGAACACTCGATTTTGTATGATGCTATTGAGATCATGTGTGGTTATCCATCCCAATGGAGTGCTAAACATTAGTTTAATATTGCAGTTGTTGATCTTTATCATGAATTAATATGTGGCAGTCATCAATCTTTAAAGACTATCTGATTTTGAATTGTGATTGTGTAGGTGTTGGAGATCTGGGACTTTTCCACTGTGTGATGGTAGCCATGTAAAGCACAACAAAGCTACCGGAGATAATGTTGGACCTCTGTTATTAAAGAAGCAATAGAATCTTATGGTATGTATGAAGTTATGAGCATGTCTTTTACGTGCTTGATCACCTCTAAATATAAATGTTGAGACCTATATTTGCATGAATCTTTCGTATAGAGCATGCCCAACAATGTATCTGATATTCATTCCAATCTGGCTTATTTTGAGAACATGTTTGCTTGTTGATTTGGTGTAATAATGCCCTTTATCAAATTGGACCCATTTGCGTGAAACCGAGTGAATTTGGGACCAAGGGACTTCATGACAATTTTGTGGGTTTTCTTGGGCCGATCGCATAGTTCTAAACTGGTTGAAAACTTGAAATGGGCTGAAAATTACTAAAATCGTAGAACGGGTCATACGGGTCAATTTGTAACTTCTTGTTCCATCGAAATTATAAGGTATCCTCTATATTCTTCATTTGGTAATTAATATCACTGCATCACCATGGTTGTCTGATTACAGCCCATGCTAAGCAAGGCTATGTGTAATTGTGTATGCTTTAGATGATTGAAGGTTCTTGTGAGCTGATCAAACTTATATTCTAGAGTGTCTTGACATGCAGTCAAGCTTTGGATGCAAAGCAAGCCACATCCATTTTGACACCTTTAGAAGAGGAAATAAAAAATGACCAGACAGAATTATATAAAACAGGACAAAGGAAAATTTGGTGATGATTGAAGAAAATGTTACTGTAATACTTTAAAATGTTTACTTAATAGAACTTTTTGGCAAAGTTATGACTTTTATACCCCACATGAAGATGATGCTAGTGTTCCCCTTGAAGCCATTTTATAGTTATTGTAGTACCAAACAAGGTGTTAGGAGTTATATTTTGATTATCTTCTTGTCCTAAAGCATTTATACCTCTTGGAACATCACCCACTTAAGTTGTTAAGTTGTTTGAACAGGTTTTCTTCTTCCTTTACACCTCTTGTAACTTAACATTATAAGAAGATGGATCTATCCCCCCCCCCCGTCAAAAAGTTAATATAAGAGCAGTGGGTGCAATAATGTAATGTTAGTTCGTTAGTTTTATGTGGCATCAAGTTGGTTGTAAGTTACCGTACCGCTTACTAAGTTAGTTGGTTGTGTTTCTTTGGTTTTTTTTTGAAAAAATTACACGTTTCGTCCCTATGGTTTATACCAAACATCACGTTTCGTCCCTATTTCATTTTAAATACACTGGTACTCCTTAAAAATGAAACTAGTAACACTGGTCATCCCTAATTTGGGAATGAACGATTTAAGTTTTTTTCCCTCGTTAAAGGTTCTAATAATTAAAGGGGTATTTGCCCGTCTTTTTTTGCTCCTGTCACCACCATAGGGACGAAACGTGTAATTTTTTCTTTAATTTTTTTTTTAATTTTTTTTATACGAATCAACTTTAAAAAAAAATTAATTTTTTTTATTTCGGTTTCAGTTTACGAGCAATAATAAAAAAAAAATAATTTTTTTTTTTCGGTTTCAGTTTACGAGCAATAATAAAAAATTTTAAAAATTTTTAATTTTTTTTAAGTCGGTTTCATTTAACGAGGCCCAAAAATAATAAAAAAAAATTTAAAAATTTTTAATTTTTTTAATTTCGGTTTCAGTTTACGAGCAATAATAAAAAAAATTAAAATTTTAAATTTTTTTTATTTCGGTTTCAGTTTACGAGCAATAATAAAAAATTTTAAAAAATTTTAAATTATTTTATTTCGGTTTCAGTTTACAAGCAATAATAAAAAAAATTTAAAATTTTAATTTTTTTTATTTCGGTTTCAGTTTACGAGCAATAATAAAAAAAAATTTTAAAAAAAATTAATTTTTTTTATTTCGGTTTCAGTTTACGAGCAATAATAAAAAAAATTTAAAAATTAATTTTTTTTTAATTTCGGTTTCAGTTTACGAGCAATAATAAATAAAAAAATTTAATTTTTTTTATTTCGGTTTTCAGTTAACCAAAGCAATACAAAAAAAAATTAATTTTTTTTATTTCGGTTTCAGTTTTACGGCAATAATAAAAAAAATTAAAAATTTTAATTTTTTTTATTTCGGTTTCAGTTTACGAGCAATAATAAAAAAATGAAACCGAAAATTTAAACATTTTTTTATTATTGCTCGTAAGCTGAAACCGAAATTAAAAAATTAATTTTTTTTTCTTTATTATTGCTCGTAAACTGAAACCGAAATAAAAAAAATGAAATCGATAATTTTTTTTATAAAAAAAATGAAACCGAAAGATTTAAATTTTAAATTTTTTTATTATTGTTTCAGTTTAGAGCAATAAAAAAAAATGAAACCACCGAAATTTATTTATTTTTTCTTTATTATTGCTCGTAAACTGAAACCGAAATAAAACAAAAAAAATTAAATTTTTTTCTTTATTCTTGCTCGTAAACTGAAACCGAATTAAAAAAAAAAAAATTTAATTTTAAATTTTATTTTTATTATTGCTCGTAAACTGAAACCGAAATAAATTTTTTTTTTTTTTTTTATTATTGCTCGTAAACTGAAACCGAAATAAAACAAAAATAATTTTTTTTCTTCTTTATTATTGCTCGTAAACTGAAACCGAATTTTTTAAAAGTTGATTCGTATAAAAAAAAAAATTTAAAAAAATTACAATGTTTCGTCCCTATGGTGGTGACAGGAGCAAAAAGACGCAAATACCCCTCTAATTATTAGACTTAACGAGAAAACTTAACGACCATCCAAAATAAGGACGACCAGTGTTACTAGTTTCATTTTTAGGGAGTACCAGTGTATTTAAAATGAAATAGGGACGAAACGTGATGTTTGGTATAAACCATAGGGACGAAACGTGTAATTTTTTTTTTTTTAATTAGTTGTTGGAGTGGGTTTGTGTTTTAACTGGGTATGGTATGTTTAAAAAGTGTAAGTTAAATGCATTGTTACGCGGAGAAGAGATTTTGGATTTAGTAGTTAGATACAAAAAACTGATTTGAACTTAAAGTGTTCAACTAGGGTGTTGATCGGTTCGGTTATCGGGGTGTTCGGTTTGTTTGGTTCGGTTTGTTCGGTTATAAAAAAAATTTGGGTCAACCCGAAAACCGAACCGAACTAGAATTCAACCGAACCGAATCGAAAACCGAATTTGAATTCGGTTTGGCTTTCGGGTTGACCCGAATAACCCGAATAATTTAAAAAAAAGAAAAAATTACATAGATATTTTGAAAAAAATATATTTCAAGCACAAAAAATGTTTTGTTTTAATAAAAATATATAAAAATTATATATATTTATATAAATTCGGTTTTAGGTTCGGCTTTCGGTTCAGACAAACCCATATCCAACCCAAGAACCGAATTCGTAGTTCGGTTCGGTTCAGTTTTGGTTCACTGAACTTGTAACTACCTTGGTAGTGAAGACTACTGATCTTGATAGAATCCATTATCTCATTCATGACAATGCTGGTTTCTTTGCACAAAGCTGAATAACTTGCATGAATCTTAGCTCTCTTTGAAGCAGGAAGGTCCATTAGTAATCCTTCAATACGCTCCAACTTTGAAACCATGTTGTCGCGGATGTACTTGCATTTTTGTCCCGATGCCTGAATCTTATAGGTAAACTTTTCCCAAATGTTTTGAATCTGTTTCATCTTTCCCTCAATACTTGGTTGCTTTTTTGTAACTGGTTGTGCCCTTTGGTTCTCAACTGTTGGTTTCCTTTCATTATGCATATCAGCGGTGTTGGGCTTAGGTTTCTCCTGCTCAAGTAGCTCCCGTAATTCTGCCATAAGGCTTTGTGCCAATATGCTGTTCCTCATCGCTCTAATGTCCTGCAGTGTTTCCATGATTTCATAGAATAAATATAGAAAAGAAAAAATTGAATATTTAGTATAGATCGATGTAGCACTGCATGATACTTCATGACTACATGACATGTAAATTAAACAAAACTACAAACCATAATTACATGACAGGTGATTGACATGTAGAATAGTAAATGTTTAGGGATTGTAACATTTCCACTTTTTAATTTTTACATGAACTTAGAACAATACTCATTAAATCAAATCAAGAGGTAACCCAACAAGATTGTTTGTGTTAAAATGATAAAATCTAAGGCATGATCAAGTGTATAGTATACCCTATATGGAAAATAACAAAATACCTCTTGCTTTAAAATACCGGCCTCACGTGAAACTATCGTGAAGGTGACACTTGGAGAACCATCCAATAGAACTTATTAACTTCGGGAGACATATTCACTTCCTTTTTAACATTCTCGTCTGCTGGATAAATTGGAAACCTAGAGAATTCCTCACTTGAAAAATCGAGACATGTCATAGAAGTCCACATAAACCTCCATTTAGATGACAAAACACTCATTTGCACAGCCTGTTTGGTGCCAATAAGGGAGAAGATTTTCTGGATAAGATCATCTGGCAAAATGATTAGTCTATCACCCTCAACATTGATCCTCACCCGGTCAAGTTCATAATCCATTTTCTTGGATCTTTTTTGGCACCAAATCTGCAATTTAGTATAATTCAAGAATCATCACATGCCTAACAATTTCGACACAAATAGCTAGATTGCCAAAACTGATTTTGAGGATACGATTAGTCTTAAGTCCATCCCTATATTTATAAATTAATGACCCTAATTGGAGCTACAACTTTGAAATAGTAGTTTCAAATAAGGTCAGTAGAACATGGAAGACAAATTCAACAATTCATTTTCAAAATATTCTAATAACATTTCAGTTTAATATAAAGACACTAAGAGCACCATGGCCGTCGTAATTTGAAGCTATATTAATTATGACATTCTGATGATTTCATGTAGGCTTCACACCATTACTGTTGGGATTTAAATACCTAGGTAACTAGTTTAGCCACGAGTACACAGCGTATTTGGATCTAGTAATAGCATATGGTTAACACTTATACAAGAAGTAAAAGAAACGCGTACCTCTTTGATAATTTGATCAAGAAAATGAAACAAGCAATTAAAGTAAATTGCCTCTACGGTTGCTCACACAATCACGTCAACCGAACACGTAAGCTTGCTAGACTTAACTTCACAAACAAACAACCCTTGTATCAATCGAATACCAAACGCACCCTTTGAGATGATATGCGAAAACCAAAACCAACCGAATTAGGGTTTGTATGAAAACCCTAATAACCGAACTACCACTTGGACCGAATTCAATAACCCGAAACCCTTTAGAGTTTTAATCTTCGAACAGTAGATCAAACAAACACCTCGTGTATAAAACTTGATCGTCTATCTTGGAAGAGCAAGTGAAATCGTTTAAACCTTAAAAGGATTAACCGAATAGAGTAATGAGGTTAAACCGAAACTCGAACAAACCCTTGATAGGTTTAGTAGAACTCGGCTGATAAAATAAAGAACAAGGAGATCGAGCACTTGAGGGTTTTGAGAGTAATGTGTGTGTTGTGAATGAGCTATGGGGTGAGGGGTATTTATAACCCTTTATCCCTAGCTTAGTTCAACTAGGAGACGAGTCCTAGTCCCATCACAACTCTCCATTCTCTTGTTCTCCTTATCCACCAATCGAACAAACACCCCCTCTTGATCCTCCTTAGGAAACCGGCCACCTTAGGGTTCGGGCTTTGTTCATTTATAGTCCTTGGTATTATTAAAGTGAAGTATAAAACGTGTTCTCCGTGTATTAACGTGTGTGCCCCCAATAGGCTCACATATTCGTAATGTATTCGTGCTAGTTCGACTACCATAATCCAACATAAACTGCATCTTTGTATATTTATAACTTAAAACCATACCAAAAGAGATGTGGAAATCGGAAATGCCACATTTACTTATATATTTTTTATCATTAGAATATTATGAGATAAGGTTTCAAAAACAATCTCTGTCTTTAATGGTTATGATTTTCTTACTATAATCATCCTTTTGTTATAGATACCGTTAAACCATAGAGTATGGATCTCTAAGTCATACATATAGTTTAAAACATTATGTTTCTGCGTTATAATAAATAAATCAGATATACCAAAAGTAATCAAGATCATCTTGCATTACCCTTTTTATGGAACGGCATTCATTTATCTGATTAAATCTGGAGATGGCCTCAATGGTATCTTTCTGCACATATCAAGTGGAGGAACAAATCCTTTATTGACTACAAGTGTTTTGGATGCTGCTTCACATACACTCCGAAAAATAGCTTTTATAACTACCTTGTTTCAGGACAACGTTTGGCTATAATCACAAAGTGACATCCACACATACAGAACTTGCTTGCAACTCAAGTCTAAGGATAATCTTTATCAACCATTTTTGACATTTTACTCATGACATGGATCCAAAAGTAAATGATCGAAGGTTGGGGTATCCAATATGCATCCCTTGTGAATACATATGAGTTTGGGGGAACACAGCCATAAGAATATTCAACAGATATAACCAACACTCATATTTGCCTTACATAACAATATCTCAATATTTGTTAACCGACAATGGACCATATTTAGAAATAAATTATCAATTTCAAGGATTAAAACTGCAAATATATGATAACAAACAGTTATTATATGAATGATAACAAATCCCAAGTATCTTTATTCATCAGAAATTAAAAACTGTCTTACAATTCCAAAATTATCCAAATACTAATCAAACACAGAGTTACATGAAACTACTAGCTGGCAACAATCCGATATTCCTAGTTAATTCAGAATGCTTAGGGAATGCCAAAGCCTTTGTGAAAGGGTCAGCTAAATTATCATCTGTGTCAATCTTTTCTATCCTCACATCACCCATCTTAATGGTCTCGCGAAGATAGTGAACTTTTGCGCGAAAATGTCTTGCACCTTTAGTGACTCCATCATCTTTCGCTATTGCTATGGCTCCAGTATTATCACAATACATACTTATGGGTTCTTCAATTGTGGGAACAATGCCAAGCCCAGAAATGAATTTACGAATCCATACAGCCTCTTTCGATGCATCAAAAGCAGCGATATATTCAGCATCTGTAGATGAGGTTGCAAAAATACTTTGTTTTGTACTTTTCCAGTCAACAGCACCTCCATTTAGAACGAACACATATCCAGTCTGCGACTTTAGGTTGTCAGCATCCGTCAGATATCCAGCATCAGTGTAGCAAGAAACTCTGAGCTGTCGTTTCAAATTACCTCCATATACCAGAAACATATCCTTAGTATTGCGAAGATACTTAAGAATATTTTTAACAGCAGTCCAGTGTTCTTCACCCGGATTCTGTTGAAATCGGCTTGTCATGTTTTGTGCAAACGCAACATCAGGACGAGTACATCTCACAGCATACATAATAGATCCTATAGCCGAAGCGTAGGGAATATTCTGCATGCGCTGTTTCTCAGCAGGCGTTGAAGCACCTTGTGACTTACTCAATTTAAGCTTTTCTTGCATTGGGATCGTTCCACGCTTGGAATTTTCCATATAAAATCTTTTCAAGATTTTCTCAATGTAAGCACTTTGATTTAAACCAATTAACCGCTTTGACCTATCACGGTAGATCTTGATTCCAAGAATATATGCAGCATCCCCTAAATCTTTCATAGCAAAACTTCTTCCAAGATAGGATTTTACATCTTGTAACATTGGAATGTTGTTTCCCATGAGTAATATGTCATCGACATATAGAATTAGGATAGCGACATAACTCCCACTAGCTTTTAGGTATACACATGGCTCATCAGGATTTTGAGTGAAACCGAATTTCTTGATTTCATCATCAAATCGCTTATTCCATTGCCTTGATGCTTGCTTAAGTCCATAAATGGAACGCTTAAGTTTGCATACATGGTTAGGATATTTTGGATTCACAAAACCCTCAGGTTGCTCCATATAGACTTCTTCGGAAAGATGTCCATTGAGGAAGGCGGTTTTGACATCCATTTGCCATATCTCATAGTCATAGTACGCGGCTATAGCTATGAGAATCCTTATAGCTCTAATGTCTGCAACAGGAGAAAAGGTTTCTTCATAATCAACCCCGTAGGTTTGAGTGAAGCCCTTTGCTACAAGACGAGCTTTAAAGATGTATACTGCACCATCCATGTCAGTCTTTTTCTTGAAAAGCCACTTGCTACCAACGGTTCTAGCATTGGGAGGAAGCTCAACTAAGACCCATACATCATTGTCTTTCATGGATTGCATTTCCACATTCATCGCATCAAGCCATTTCTTGGATTCAGGATCCAGCAATGCAGCTTTATAGTTAGCGGGTTCACCGAGATCCCCTAACTCATGTTCCTCAGTATCGATGTATAAACACAATCGATCTGTGGGACGGCGTGTCCTTGTGGACCTACGAATGGGATTGATATCACTTTGAGGTTCATCAATTTCTTGATCATCCTCTTCATGATTTAAGCTAGTGTCTACAGAAGGATTTGTATCTTCTTCTTGAATTAGTTCAAGATCTTCCACACTCCCACTTGCTTTCAGATCTATAAGATCATTCTCAAAGAACTCAGCATTCCGAGCAACAAAAACTTTGTTCTCAGATGGGTTGTAGAAAGAATATCCCATTGTTTCCTTTGGGTATCCTACGAAGATACACCTAAAAGATCTAGGATCAAGTTTGTCAGGTTTGGTAAGTGTATCATGCTTAACAAGTGCCTCACAACCCCAGACTTTTAAGTAAGACAGCTTAGGGGCTTGCCCATGCCATATTTCATATGGTGTCTTATCAACCTTCTTAGTTGGAACCATGTTGAGAATGCGTGCAGCAGTCTCAAGGGCATAATCCCAAAAGGACTTTGGTAGAGTAGTTTGACTCATCATGGATCGAACCATGTCTAGCAGTGTTTGATTTCTCCTCTCTGACACACCATTGTGTTGTGGCGTGTAGGGAGGAGTGCGATGGGCAATAATCCCATGCTCCCTTAGATGATCCAAAAACTCTTGACTCATGTATTTACCTCCACGATCATAACGTAGTGACTTAATGGTCTTCCCGAGTTGGTTTTCTACTTCCTTTTGAAATACCTTAAAGGTTTCAAACACTTCATGTTTATGTTTCAGCAGGTAAACATAACCATAACGACTGAAGTCGTCAGTAAAAGTGACAAAGTAGCTAGCTCCTTGTCTTGACACTATTCTAAATGGGCCACATACATCAGTGTGTATTAGTCCAAGTAGATCTTTAGCCCTTTCCACTTGATGTGAATAAAGTTTTCTTGCCATCTTACCAGACATACAAGCAACACACTTTTCAAAAGACTCAATGTTAGTTGAATTAAGAAGTCCATCATGTTGCAACTTCTTGTTAATGTGTCTAAGACGACAATGACACAAGAGAGCAGAGTCCAAGTTAAGCTTGTCTCTTTTATTGGTAACAGCATACATAGAACATTCATTTGAATTAGAAGGAGACATAAAAATTTCATAAATATCATCCCGAGGGATAGCATTAAAGTAAATCACATTATCCTTAAAAACAAAAATTGAATTATCATCCTCAAAGCGGTTAACAAAACCATCTTTGTTCAAACGTGAAACTGAAATAACACCTCTAGTAATAGAGGGAGCATAATGACAATTGTTCAAGACAATAACTAATCTACTAGGGAGCTCTAAATGATAAGTTCCAATTGCTTCAACGGCTGCACGATGACCATCGCCCACTTACAGACTCAAAGCACCTGGTTTCAGTTTCTTACTTCCCCGTAGACCCCGAGTAGTAATACAAATATGAGTACCACAACCTATGTCATAAATCCAAGATATACTGGGGAAAGAAAAGAGTTCTATGGTGAAAATGCATCGGGCACGTTCCAAAGGTGTATGATGGCTATCTTTCATGATATGATCGAAAAAACGATGGAAGTCTTCATGGACGACTTTTCGGTCTTTGGGAATTCATTTGAAAATTGCCTCTCTCGTTTGGACAAGATGCTCAAAAGATGTGAAGACACTAATCTTTGTCTAAATTGGGAAAAAAGTCATTTTATGGTTAAGGAAGGAATTGTCCTTGGCCATAAGATTTCAAAAAACGGGATTGAGGTTGACAAAGCCAAAGTCGATGTGATTGCTAAGTTACCTCATCCTACTATCGTCAAGGGTGTTTGGAGTTTTCTCGGTCATGCCGGTTTTTACCGACGGTTCATTAAAGATTTTTCTAAAATTTCCCAACCGATGACTCATCTTCTTGAGAAAAAATACTCTGTTCATCTTCTCCAATGAGTGTATTGAAGCCTTTCAAACATTTAAGAAAAAATTAACTGAAGCTCCAATCTTGATTGCCCCCGACTGGGACTTACCATTTGAGCTTATGTGTGATGCAAGCGACTTTGCCATAGGTGCGGTCTTGGGGCAACGTCATGAAAAACACTTTAGGCCTATACACTATGCTAGTAAAACAATGAACGAGGCGGAATCGCATTATACCACGACGGAGAAAGAAATGTTAGCCGTGGTATATGCCTTTGAAAAATTCTGATCTTACCTCATTTTGAACAAAAGCATTGTGTATACGGATCACTCCGCCCTCAAATATCTCTTTGCTAAAAAAGATTCCAAGGCGAGATTGCTCCGGTGGGTTCTCCTCCTTCAAGAGTTCAAATTCAAAGTATCAAAGGTAATATTCCTGTCTCTTCAGTTGAAAGACAAACGTTTAGTTGTCTTTGTACCCAATCAATGAAGTTGGGGCTCAGTGAGTTTTTGTTTCGCGAAGAAACTCCTGATAAAATTGTTTCGACTGAGGTTCGTAATCTACTAATATAATCGTTCAAAAACATTAGTATTTTCGATAATTAAATTCTTAATAGAATTAACTACCCAATTTATTTACTAATTAAGACTAAGATCCAACTTGCTGTCCCACTTATTACCCAAGGTCTGACCATGATGTAAACAAGTGGGGCAAGATGTAAGCGTCGAGCGTTAATTGCATTTTTTAATGCAACTCTTAGATTTATGATACTTGTCAAAACATTAGTCAGCATGTAATAATGTTAAGAGCATGTTTAGTATCATCTTATGTCTCGGGTCCAGGGTCTGACCAAGAGACTCAAATTAAGTCGACCAAACGAGAACTTGTGAAAATCGTCAAAGGTCTGACCAGTAGGCGAGTTTCACCATGGGTTGGTATGGGTCCAGGGTCTGACAAAGAGACTCAAACCAAGTGCACGTGTTCTACGATTGGATGGCATAGACTTAAAATTTTTTACTTGGGGTATTGCACATTAATGTGTCAAAACGTGTACAAAGAAGCATGTAAACAACTTTGTCACACTAATTTAAAAACTTTTAATAATGACACTGAAGTGACATGCCATGGTTCACGGTAACTCCAATCGAACTCGCAAAGAAGCGGAGAAATAGGTCAGCGCGAAGCGTATTAAAAACCTTATTTCTTTAGGGAATTACGTAAAACAACCCGCCTTAAACTTCTCTTATAGTCTGTTCTAGGGGTGAGCAGAAACCGCACCGCAAACCGCAAAAACCAAAAAAACCGCAAAAACCGATCCGCAAAAACCGCACCACTCTTATAACCGATGGATCGGTTTTAAGAAAAAATAAAAACCGATTTTGCGGTGCGGTTTCGGTTTTATCCGTAAAACCGCACCGATAAACCCGCACCGCACCGCAATTAGTATAAATATTAAATAATAATATTAATCATAATATTTCAACTTTTAAATAACTTCTCCATAATCAAACGACGTCGCTTTGTTAAAAATGGCGGGCTTTTGGGCTTCAGTACACCCTATAGCCTACGCCCTATTGCCCTGCTCTTACACTAATATAGGACTAGATCAAAAGTTAAAACTTAAAAGTATTTGTATACTGATCTAAAAAGTAAAACCTAAAACAAGTTTTAGATCTAAAATTTTACAATCAAATTGTATTCTATAATTCAACTCCACAAAGCTAAAAATTAACTCTTGTTACAAGGTATGGCTATTCTAATTATGCTTTGAGTTCTTTATATTTGATTTTAATTAGTTTGTATACTATGTTATGTTTGTGTTGTTTTGTGAATTTATAATGATATTCTTGTGTAAAATTAAAACTTAGATGCAAATACATGCTTGCTTTGTCATCATCAGTGTGGTTTTGTGATACTAATTGTGCCTTTGTGGTTTTGTGCTATTAATTTTTTGCATCACTATCTCTTGACTCTTAGTAAATAGTCTTGTGAATTTATAATGATATTCTAGTAAATAGTCTAGCATATTCATTATTCTTCAATCGATAGTTATATATTATGCTTATTTTAGATGGAAGCAGGCAACGAGGATGAACTTGTGGTCGATGTTGATGAAATGTTAGCCGATGTTCGATTGAACCCGCGATCGTTGCCAACGAACCAGTGATTGATGTTGATGAAGACAATGAGCAAAATGAGGAAGCTCGTAGAAGGAAATCTTTTGTATGGAAACACTTTACGTACGTAAAAGGTGCTATGAAACATCAATGCCCTTATTGCAAAACATGGTTAGCTTCTGGGACGAGAAAGCATGGTGGGGATACTTGTGCCATGGGCAATCATTTAAATTTCATGTACACGTCACCTGTGATTGTAATAAAGTGACAGATAGGAAGAACAATCGAGACACTCAATTTTAAGCCATCATCTTTAGGGCAGTCGGGCAGTTCTTTGGTAACTCACTCTTTTAGTCAAGAAAAATGTAGGAAATCCATTGCTAGAATGTGCATAAAAGACAACCAGCCTTTTAGTATTGTGGATGATGAGGGGTTTAGGGAATTCGTATGGGATTTGAATTGTGAATTCAAAATTCCATCTAGGTGGACCGTAGCTAGAGATTGTTTATCTTTGTTCCAAGAAGAGAAAATTAAGCTTAAGCATCTTTTAAAAAATCAAACAGTGTGTCTTACTACCGATACGTGGACGTCCGTTCAAAACTATAATTATATGTGTTTAACGGCCCACTGGATTGATGAAAAGTGGAACTTGAAGAAGAAAATTCTTAACTTTTGTCAAATAGCAAATCATAAGGGTGTGACGATAGGAAAGTTGGTTTATCGTTGTTTACAAGATTGGGGTATTGATCGGGTTTTTACAATAACGGTTGACAATGCTTCTTCTAACGATGGTGCAATTAAATTTTTAAAAACTCTTCTTAAGGGACCAAATTCAGTGTTGGATTGCAAGTATTTGCATTTAAGGTGTTGTGCTCATATTATAAATCTTGTTGTGAGAGAGGGTCTAGAAGAGCATATCACTTCCGTTGACAAGATCCGAAATGCGGTGAGGTATTTGAGATCATCACCCGGTAGGTTAACTAGCTTCGAAGAGAGTGTCGAGTTTGAAAAGATTGATTGTGGAAGGAAACCATGTCTTGATGTAGATACGCGATGGAATTCCACATTTCTAATGCTCGAAACAGCGTTGAAGTTTCAGTCCGCATTTGATAGGTAAAACTTTAATGTAAAGATATATCAGTAGCTTATAACTTAGTTGGTACTTATATCATAGATAAATGTTAGTTGGTACTTAGTAAAACACATTATAGTAGATCTTTGTTGTATACCAGTAGCTTATAAATTGGTTATATCATATTACTTGTTAGAAATTTAGTGTAAACTTGAATGTAAACATCTTACTTGGTTATATAACAGTGCTTGCTTCGTTTTTGCAGGCTCCAAGTTATCGATCCCAACTATCGATCTTACTTTCGTAATGAAGTTGAGGATGTTCGGCGTGAGGTTTTAGTACTAGAAGTAGAGGAGCGAAAAATGAATGATAGAGTTTTGGGAGCCTCCAGATGAGGTTGACGGAGTGATGCAAGGTATTAACTATATTTCTTTATTCAAACCATGATATATAAATAACATAATTTGTTAACCTGTTTTTTTAAATAAATAGGTCAATCATGGAGTATTTGAGGATCTTTTTTAGTGTCACAAAGAAGATATCAGGTTCTAAGTATGTTACAGCTAATTTGTTTTTTGGTGAGCTTGTCACAATGCACGCAACAATATCACAAATGTGTGAACATGCCGACGAAAAAAAGAAAAAAATGGCCTTGTCAATGAAAGATAAGTATGACAAGTATTGGGATAATTTGGATAACATGAACTTTTTATTGCATGTTGCATTGGTTTTAGATCCGCGAAACAAGTTGTATTATCTTAAATACTGTTTGGGATTGATTTATGGTGAACCTGAAGAAAGCGAGGAGGAAATGTTTGAAAGTGATGATGAGGACCTTTCTAAAAGAGGGCAAGTTGTGAAACGTGTGAAATCTACTTTAACCGAGTTGTATAACACTTACAAAGATGAAATGCGACAAGGAAATAAGATTCAAACACACCGTTGCTTCATCTTCTACTCCTTATACTTGTGTTGCTAGTCGCTTGAAAGTGGACATTGAGAGTGGTTTTGGAAAGTATATGGAAAAACGAGAAGGGATCAAGAATACTGAAGTTGATATCTATTTACGTGATGGGACTGAAAAAAGGGATGAGAAATTTGATGTCTTAGGTTGTGGAACATAATTCAGGAACAAAATTTCCTAATACTATATCAAGTGCTAGGATATGTTTTAGCAATGCCAATCTCCACAGTTGCCTCGGAGTCGGCATTCAGTACCGGTGGTAGGGTTATTGATAAGTTTAGAAGTTGTCTTACCCCAAAAACCGCGGAAGCTTTACTTTGCACTCAAGATTGGTTACGGTCCACACCGGCTGATGTGGAAGATATGCAAGTTAATGCCCAACAACTCGAAGACCTCGTGGAGAATTTGGCTAAAATTGAACTTGGTAAGAATTAATATATACAGTTATATAGTATCTTTAATTTACTAATCAATTAAGTGTAGATATCAATTAAGTGGAAGAACTTAAATTTGGTGTCTCAGTTAGTAGTGACTGAATCAAATTAGTTTAAATGGATAACATATCCCCCAGAAGGTAAATGCAATCTATACTTCTTTTATTATTCTGAGATATAGTTTTGAATTTAACCAAATTTAGAATGTGGCTAAAATTGAACTTGAAACATACAACCAAATACTCCTTTTATGTTTAGTGTTTTTTTTACTCCTGTTGTATGTAGAGATCTTTTCAACCGGAAAAAAACTATACAATGAGTTCTCCATATGATAAGATTTGAAACTTAATGAAAGAACCAAGGAAGACAAAAGCAGAGCGAGAATGTGTCGATGTTTTCAAGGTCTTATTGATTAAAATGTTGATCAAAGGTCTGACCAAGCCTACTCGAATTAAGTCGACCAAGCAAGAACTTGCAAAAATCGTCAGAGGTCTGACCTGCACAAAATTTACCATGGGTTGGTAGGGCCCTAAGGTCTGACCAACGCGGTCAAACCAATTGCACGTGTTCTAGTTTGGGTGGCATAGACTTAAAATTTTCCTAGGGGTATGCACACAAATGTGTTAAAACGTGTACAAAGAAGCATGTAAACAACTTTGTAGCACTAATTTTTTAAAACCTTTAATAATGACACTGTAGTAACATGCCATGGTTCACGGTAACTCTAATCGAACTCACAAAGAAGCGGAGAAACAGGTCAACGCGAAGCTTATTTAAAACCTTGTTTCTTTAGGGAATTACGTAAAAATGACCCGCCTTAAACTTCTCTTAAAGTTTGTTCTAGTGGATGAGCCGTACTTCCCATGCGTCCATAGCGTCCAGTTTTTAATTCAAGAAAAACAAGTTTCATTAGTTTAATGTCTTATTAATTTTTCACAAAAATAGTTTTCCACAAAACAAATAGCTGGTCACTATGAGCATGCATTAGGCGTGTAAAAATTAATAGACTACATTAACATCATCTTTTAAACATATGGCATATTTAATTAGCGTGTAAACAATTAGACATTAAATAATCATGCATACATTGATTCATAATACAAAAGATGACATTAAGCATACAAGTAAACATGTAGAATCCGTGTTCTCTCGCGAGTCTTCCCCAAATGGAGAACCATAAGACCCTCACTAGGTTTTCTGCTAAAGTGCCTAGATCGCCCCATTCACCACATATTGTGATTGAGTGGGTCTTATAGCCGGAATAGACAATAATGGAAATAAAACAAACAAGGCACTGCTTCTTGTAGCGAAAGGATTTTTTCGTTCAAGTAGATGGTTTCTCTGAATTTTTTTTTGAGATTCTTTCGACCCCGTGTCGCCAGATTTTTTGTTTCTTAAACCCCGCGATCAGAGAGATTAGTAAGTAATATTTTTGCCCCAAGGCTGCAAGCAAAAATATGACAGGTTTATCACAAATAGTCGTGAAAACTGTCATTTGTATTAATAATGGCTATGCTTTAACGTGTTGATAGCTCTTCATCATCAGGACTACTAACATCCAATTTGATACAACGTCTACACGTCTTCCTGGGACATAGCCATCATCTCCCACCCATTATCTTCTCCCCGTAACAGTTCACTCCCCCCCCCCTTCATACCCTCAATTCCTCCATATTTTTCGCTATACTCGTACTCCATATGTGAGAACAGAAGGGCTACGTTGGACCCAGATCGTCCAACATCATGTCTTGCGTTTTTTTCACTTGAAGAAGAAAGCTCTTTACGGGTTTTTTTTAAAAGCAGGCACCCAGGGCGTGGTTATGATTGATCACCTTTGTATCAAGAGCTTTTCTTTGGCAAAGGATTTCTTTGAGGGTGTCAGTTTCGATCCACCATATTCATCTCGGGGAAAGTAATAATTTTTGAACTCATTTTACACCTATTCAGGCAAAACACACTCTTCATGTTCCAGAATATAGTGTTGATGATATCATATTCTGTGCCATTTCGTCCGACCCAAGATTTCTCGTTCTTAGTTGAACATTTTTTTGTTCTAATGAAATGCGCTCTAAATTTCAAATGTCGATGATGGATCTGTCAAAATATCCTTTTTCTTTGGCTTAGCATATTTCTACGAATTCTCGAGGCATTTTTCATTATAATCAATCTAAAATACGATAATGAGATTTTAAAGAAATTTGATAATTTATAAAAAGCTGACCCTGTTGACACTCCCATGGATATGTGATTTCCTCTTAATATCATATATCGGTCTTGTCTATCGCGATACAAAACTGGATTGAGGTGGTAAAATGTACAGAAAACTCTCCAATTTTTTCGCGGGATTTCCCCTAAGTGGGACAGATCCAAAATATCGTAGTATGATTGGATCCCTGAAGTATCATACACGTCCAGTAGACATGACTTGTTTATGCTCGTTGTTTCTTTTATTCTTTCGTTGTCATGTTTTGTTGTTTTTCTTGCCCTTAGCATGTGTGCTTGATGATCAATCTTAGCCCACTAAAAAGCAACCTTGAAGCTGTTAATACGGGTCTTTTCGGTTGGGTGTATCTTAGGAACCTTAAATCATGGGTCTTTGGTATCCTAAAGTAACCGCCATGGGCACTAAATAGCAGCTACGTAGACGCCAGACTCTTGTTGGTTTGTTCAACCGAAGGACACTGAAGATAGGCACACTCTGGGTACCGTGCTTACAGTTTTACTTGGTGATAAGTTTGTTAGCTGGTCATCGAATAAGAAAGCAAAATAAGCAACGGTCTATCTCGTCTATAGAGGCTGAATACCATCGCTAGATGTATGGTGCTGTGTCCCAAATTCTATGGTATAGCTTTCTGGTCTTCAATTATGTCGGTCTTATGGATACTTTGCAAATGACAATCTACCCTGTCTGTGATGTGACAACAAGGAGTGTCCATAGCTTTGCTGCCTACAAAAGTCCTAACACTTCCAGGTTTTAAACACATCGACATCGACATCATTTTCATTAAGTTTTATCATTTTCTTTTCCTTCTTTTTCAGATGGCGGGTTCTATACACAAGTGGTGCGGGGAGTGGTTTGCTGTTATTTTCAACATTTGTTGAGGACCGAGGTATTCAACCTGGCGGAATTTATTCACTATAATGGCCTGCAATGTGTGATCGATGTGTAGATTTCTTTCTCTCCCTGAAGGGCTTGCATGAAGAGGTTTATAGAATAGCTTGAAGAGTTCACCTCAAACGTCTTAAGGATGATATCAGGTTGATGTTACGGATTGATGTGCTTAAGTATCGGGCTGTATTTGATACTAGGTTCTTATCATATGTTTTTTTTTTTTATCTCCAAAATAGTAAAAAAATAACTGATTGATTCTTTCCTATGTCTTGCACGCGTTGTACAGTACAGTATTTCATCATCATTAGATAAGTCAAAATTATATAAAACCCACATAAAAAAAATTACCTTAATAGTATATTTCAAGAATGTCTTCCGTTTTTCGATAATATTTGAGGATCTTGTAAATGTCATTTCCAAAAATAATATGTCATGGCTTTGTAAAATGAAGCTCGTAAACCGGAAGTTCAATACTATTCTATTTGTCTTTTTTTTATTTTTCATCACGTTGTTAATTTTTTCTCTCCTAACTTATTTTAAAGTTGTTTTTTATTATTGTTTTTATTTAGTTTTTTTTTTTTTTTCTGTTCTACTTTTTTTGCCCCCCCTTCCCCCGTCCATTACTATGTTCTAAAATGGCTTGCAGTATTACATATTTCAGACTGCAAAACCCGTTTTTCATTTCTTGAGTTGGGAAACTATCAAAAGAAAGCATGTCGCCAAAAAAGACGATTGTTCACTAACAACGAGGTGTTTTTAAGTTCTCCCCGGGCATGGATATCTTTTACTTTATATCCACAGGCTAACCTCGATCTAATGTACGCTTCAGCTTTCTGCATTATTTCCTGATATTGAAGAGAGTCTTCTGTCTTAATCACATTTTACGCACTTTAACCCTTCATAACTTTTCCGATCTTTATGATTTCTTTCTGGAAAGTATTTGTGTTTGCCTCACGCGTGGGTTTTCTTTTAATAGTTGTTGGAACATCTATCGGAATTGTGTTTTCTTAAATATTGATACTCAATCATTTGGACATTAAAAGCTCTTCAATTGAAAAAGGGGTCATTGATTGAAAGGAGGGAAGAGTTCTATGTTTCTAACTGGAGTGGGTATTTTTCAAAATTTATGACATTTAACGGGATTTAATTCAATTGAACAAATCTAAGCGTTGATAGATTTTGGATTAAATGGGGTTACTTTTTTTTGTAGCGGGTGAGTTAAACTTGTGTTTAAATCAAATGGTGCCAAAGTTGTCTGTTTCGTTCAACCGTTTTTTGTTCTCACTTTGCATAAAATATGGTTTTACATGCTATTTTGTGCTAATTGCATTTCTGAGTCTTTTCCTCATTCCTTAAAGGACCATTAGATGTCAATATCTGTAACTTGGAAACCACCTTAGCAAGTATAATACCACAAATTGAGATAGGCTTGATAACTAATGGGGTTATGGTTTAATGGGACATTAACCTTGAAGTCCAAGGGCCAATTCTGTCAATTGATGAAAGATGTTCCTAGGTATAGAAAGTGAGGGACCAAATATGCCATTAACTGAAACTTGTGATTAAGTATAAAAGGTCATTGCGTTTTGACTTGGTCAAAACTCTCAAATCCAGTCAAACCTCAGTCAAACCTCTCTCTCATTTCTCTCATTGCGTGTTGCCTAATTTGTAATCATTTGTGATATTTCAAGCTTAGGTATTAAATGTTTAATGTTCCCTATCATATACATATGAATTACCTAGAATATCTTGGCCAGAAACTCATTAAATTGCTTGTTTTTTTAGGAATCTCGTGCGAAATAACTATCTGAATCTTGGTTAGTATTTCTTGTTATGTTTTGACTGCTGGGCTTTCGTTAGATTCTTTATGTGATGTTGTGTAGATGTCCTAATTGTTTCCCCGACCTCTAGATAATTATCCGTGTTATTTTCACTTTTAGTTTGACTTGTTAAGTCAAAAACGTGTTCGTATGTATGGTGTAATGGCCATTTGTTGGTGTTAAAAGGTTTAGTTAGGAGCGTAGAACATAAGTCTAGATCTGGTTGTGTATTAGAACCCCTGATTCGAAAGTTAGAATCTGCGTATAAAAGCATTCTTGGTTGCGTTTTGCTTAGGAATTCTTGGTTGCGTTTTGATTAGGAAATCTTGGTTGCGTTTTGCTTAGGAACTCTTGACTGCGTTTTGTTTTGAAAGTCTAGATTACTTTTTGCGTAGGATTTCTTGGTTGCGTTTAGGATTTCTTGGTTGCGTTTTGTTGAGGATTTCTAGGTTGCGATTTGCTTAAATATCCTAGGTTGCGTTTTGAGTGATATCCCTGATTGCGTTTTGCTCAGACTCTTGTTGCGTTTTGGTTAGGATTTCTTGGTTGAGGTTTGCTTAGAAATTCTTGGTTGCGTTTTGCGCAACAAATTCCTGCCTGTGTTTTGCTCAAATGTTATAGTTTGCATTTTGCCTTAAGTGCTCTTCGTTGCGTTTTGCTTGATTGTTGTTGGTTGCGATTTGATAAGGAAAACTTGGTTGCGTTTTGTTTGTAGAATTCTTCGTTGCGTTTTGTCTGTATGATCCTTGTTGCGTTTTGTCCGTTGATATGCTATTGCGTTTTGAATATTAATTATTAACAGGATCAAAACGCAGTCACTGCGTTTTGTATAGAAGACACTTAAAATATTTAAATAAGTAAAACCCCTATTTTGAAAATTTCTTAAATGGTTGCGTTTTGCTTATTTTAAATATAATAGTGCTTGCGTTTTGATTGTTGCGTTTTGCCTAGTACGTTTGGGGTGATTGCGTTTTGATTTTTTTTAATAAAATAATCATTGCGTTTTGCTGCATTGCGTTTTGGAACCTAAGTATTCTTCTGATTGTGTTTTGCTTATTGTAACGTATCCCTTGCGTTTTGTCTCTCATTGCTTGTAAACTGTTATCGGTCTTGTGGTTTAGTCATTGTGTTAAGTCTTCTCTTACAAGAGTCAACTTCCGTTGCCTTAAGAGTTGACTTTAATTATTGACCTTCACCATAATGTGATCAAGATGCCTTTTCCCTAGATATAATCCATAACTGATTAACTCCTGAGCAACTGCTCACATCTAACATCTCCTATCTGCATGCCCATCGTTTTGTGAATGTGACTGTGCAGATATAATGGTTGATGTTAATGCTCCGGTTGAACAAGAACCTGTTGTGGCACCACCCACTCGCACTGATGAACAAATCTTGCCTCGCATTAGATGGGTGCCAATAGGGAAAAGCAACTGCTATCTGGATGCTAAAGTCCAAAGCAACCAATCTAACAAGATTGCGTTGGATATTCTGAAGCAAAACTAACTTCTTCAGAGGTTTTACGCCTCTTCGACATACCGCTAATCTCTAATCTGCCGTTTGGGATACTATTTGCTATGATAGAATCACCAGGGGTTACAAGTGTCAACTAGATGAGCAATGGTTCAACCTTACTAAAGACACACTCAGAGATGCTCTTCGGATCACGCCAGTCAACAACAACAAGGCTTTTTCTCCCCCTCTAACTCAGGATATTCTTATCAACTTTGTTAACGATCTGGGCTATCCAAAAGAAGTCAAACACTTATCTAATGTCATAACTAATGACATGTTCCAACCATGGAGAGCACTCACGACAATCATTAATTTGTGCCTTACGGGAAAGACTTCTGGGTTTGAGAGGCCGAGAGCTCCAGTGTTGCAGATTCTTTGGGGCATCATCAATCGAGCTCATATCGATTATGTGGAAAGGATGTGGGAAGAATTCACTCAATCCATCCATACTTTCACGGAAGACAAAAAGAATCTGGCACAAGTGTGAGGTTCACCAAACTGATTATCTTTCATCTGTAACACAAGTACAAGTTCCATCCAAGACCAGAGTCTCCCCTTCATTTGCCTACTGAAGAACCTATTCTGGGATATGTCAAATTTAGTGCCAAGGGAACCAAAAGGGAAGTCTTTGGGATGCCTATTCCGAATGAGCTCAACACTGATGACATTCGAGGAGCAGATTACTACGATGCTTATCTCGAGAAAGTAGCCAAG